>VMDR010015997.1:0-21675 GCA_007922815.1 Macrotus californicus | reverse complement strand
TTTTGGCCAATCCAAAAAGAGGAATGACTTGAAACTGTTAAAGACAACTAAGGAATTGCACACAATTTTAAAACTCATACGTATACTAACTAGTATGTTACCATGCCTTCTGGTTCATATATATTCAGGATAATGATAGCATATATATACTAATACATAATACAGATTCTGGAACTTTACACTTTTATGGCTCCTTAACTCACTAAAACAAAAAATCAGATTAGTCTGAAACATAACCTAATTAATGCCGCTCTATATTACAAGATTAATTTCTTAAGTCAGGAAACGCCAAGTCATGAAAATATAAAATTACCCTCCTAACTTAGATGTAATATTCAAAATGTTTCTTTATATTGAATAGTATAAAGCAATGCATAATATTGCAATTTTTCTCATATAGCAATTGCATTTGCAAATATTCTAGAACAATTACTGTGGCAAAATAATACTATTACTACTTGTCAGTCTTCTGACTTATTCTTAGATTGTCCCATGTTTATCTAGAGGATTAAAATTTGTCCTTGACAGTTTTATGAAAGGGCAAAACTTTCTGAAACACCATTTGCTTGTTTGTGAAATAAGGATGATATCTGTCTTGCCTACTTCATATGATTACAAGTTTTAGCATAAATGTACTTAAAAACGTTTATTGAGAGTTTATTATGTTTGAGGCCCTGTGGTAGACATCAGAGTCCAAAGATAAGAGGGGGCCCCTGTCAGCGCATCTAGGAGGGGAGAGACACAGGTTGACAGCAAGCACCTACTAACTACTGTGCAGTGCAATAAATGGCATAAAGAAAATGTGAAGACACAGATGAACAGGCAGTAGTTTCTGTACAGGGGCAGGAGCAGTCAGGACAACGTACAGAGAGAAGATGGTTATTTGAGCTGAGCTTTGCAGGATGAGCAGAAGTTGGCCAGAAGGACAAGAAGTGAAAGGCCCCGGTCTAAACAGATGGACAAGTGTGAGCCAACACACGAGAGTGAAGGCGTGAGAGAGTCCCAGGAAAACAGCAAGCATTCCCGTCGCTCTGCCAATGGACGTGCCAGGGGCAGGGGGAGCCTGGCAGAGCCAGGATCCGGAGATGAGGCCAAATGGTTGTTATAGCCAGGCTTTTTGTTGTGCCCAGAAATTTGGACTGAGTTCATAGTCAACAGGGAGTTTTTTAAAGTTTTGGAATCAGAGAACGGTCAAATAAGACATTTTAAAATTCTGGCAGACAAAGGAGGAGAGAAGAACTCGGAAAAAAAGGAATGGTTTGGAAGCCGAACGTAGCAGAAAAACGAGGAACCGAATGAGGAGCTGGACATGGACAGGAAAGAGAGCAACCTGGCAGGTGGCGATGCTGCTACCAGGAGAGGGAGGGCGTGAGAGAAAGCAAACGTTCTGAGGGGGGATGAGGGGTAGGTGGGAATTCATTCGGGGAATTAATGAGCTTAGCTGGGGACAAGTAGGTATTAAGGTGGCGGACATGAGCAGGTAGTCAGAAATACAGGGTGAGGCAAAAGTGCATGTATAGTTTGTATGGAAAATAATACAATCACTAATCAATAATAACACAAGAATAAACTCTGTGTTTCAAGTACTCACAATTGTAAACCTACTTTCTGCCCCATCTGGAACGTCAGGAAGTGAGAGAGAAGAGTTTGGAGCTCAGGAAAAGGGTTATGGAAGGAGAGGCAGACACTGGAGGCACAGAGCCTGCCCTCAGAGCTGTGCCTGGTGCACAGGGGTCTCTCCATGGGTATCTGTCAGTGACTGAGTGCTCGTGACAACCCAAGAAGAGCGACACAGAGTGAAAGACCTAAAGGATGAGGGTGAAATGGCAGAGGGCACTGCATAAGTAGGGGGTGCCCAGAAAAAGGGGCTGGGTCTATTTTACAAATCACAGATTTGAAATCTTGGGTTGTAGCCAGTATTTTTATTTTCAAGTGAAAGATTTCAATGTTGCCTCCAATGTACAAATCACGTTTTAGGAAATTTTGTGAAGGATCCGTGTAGCAACTAACAAAATTGCTTTGAAGTTTGATACTATTTTATCTTTTAAATAATAACCCTTTATTAAGTAATAATTATTTAATTTGGGATCAGGGAATAAATGATGAAAAAGTCAAATTTCTGGTATCATAAACATGTATTTGGATTAGAATTAAATTTATAAATCCAAACTACCCATACTAGTGGCCACAACTGACGTTCTAATATCTGTAATTTTAACTTTGCTTAAATGTCATCAGTTATGCACAAATTTTAATGCTTTGGGAAGGTCATTATATAATACACTTAATAGTTCTCTGAATGTAATTACAACAAAACAAAAAAAGATATATCATTTAAAATTAGGAAAGACAACAAATAGAAATTAAAATGAAACTCGTTTATATTTGTGATTGTGTTACCATATATATAGACACATATTTGGTAGCTCATTTTGATACACACACACACACACACACACACATACATGCTTTTCAAATATAAAAGGAAACTATTTTAAGCAAATGAGTAATTTATGAAAACTCATATTAATGATCACAATTTCCAATTTTGTTCTGATAGAGATTTCAGTGTTCCACTAGTTCATAAACTTGAATCAATGCAGGATATACTGGGTACTTTACTAATAGTTGGAGTCACACAAGGCATATTAAACAAGCCTTCCCTAAGATTTGGTTAAAGAGAATTCACTTACATCTGAAGGAAAAATGGATTAAATGGCCTGTTGCTGAGACTACACTCGGCAGGGATACCTATTTGATATTCTAGTGGAGGAGATAGGCTGGCTGAAACCTCTGTATCTTTAATGCAACCATATTGCCTAATGATAAGCAAACTAAAAGGCCAACTCATTATACAATTCAATATTTGGACCACCAAACTCTTTAGCACTTAATAAGCAATTAATATTTGCCGATGGAAAATGTTTGGTAGCACGTGGGAATCGATACCTTGGGCACACTTGTTGCACTTGAGCCCTGACATGCTAGCCAAACACCTGCGATCCACGAGGGGGACAAGTGGCTTTGGTGTTTTAATTGATGTACTTCCCAAGAAAACATGAATCGTTTGAAGCCTTGTTTGTTTCTAACGCAGAATGCACTTTGTTAGTAATGCGGTTATACTTGCTATCATGTATGCGACCCACAGATGTGTGTCTGAAAATAATATTCTGTGCCTTACTACAGATAATATTACAAGTATATTTAACACCATGTATACTAATTTTATTCACTTTTGAGCAAAAGCATATTAAACTCGAGCAAAAGCCTTCCACTTAAAATAATGTCTTTCTTTTAGGAGTAAGTGTATAAAGAAGGCAGTCTGGACCCATTTCTGAAGGCCTAATAATAGAGTACACATATAAACTTTGCATTAGCAAAAGTGATTTTTATTTTATTTTTTAAAATTCAGTTTATTTCTTATATATCTATTTTTGGAGAGAGGGGAAGGGAAGGAGAAGGAGAGGGAGAGAAACATTGATGTGAGAGAGACACATCGATTGGTTGTGTCTAGTACATGCCATGTATTTGTATGTGCCCCAACTGGGGACTGAACCCGTAACCCAGGCACATGCCCTGATCGGGAATCACACCTTTTGCTTTGCAGGTTGAGGCCCAACCAACTGAGTAACACCAGTCAGGGCAGCAAAAGTGATTTTTAACAGAAGCATGATTCTCATTTTAGAGGATTTTTTTTGAAAAATAATAAACAATAATACAGAAAAGGAAACTAAAAATTACCTATAATCCCACCACTTTTGAAGTACCTTTAATAAAACGGAAAACCCTACTAAACTATTCTTACTCTTCAAATTCTATGCCCTAGGAGAACCACCATAAACCATCTGGCATACACCCTTCCAGACTTTCTATCACTGTGTCTTGAAAATAATAAAGTTTACCAGTTTTTTTCTAGTAAGAGCAATTTGGTATTCCTCTGCACTGTTTAATTCTTTAAAAACTATTTTATTTGTTCAGAGATATGACTCTTGGTTGTCAGATCATTTCGAATGTTAAAATTAAAAGTGTGCATGATATGGTAAGTGCATGCTCCCCCAAAATTTGCTTCTCTTTTTAAAAAAATCATTTAACACATATTAGTTGCTTGCATAGCTTGGAAATGATTAGAATCACTAACCATTTTCGTCAAACAATAGAAGGCAGGTATGCTCTTTGAAAGGGGAGGGTTCTTTCAGAAGGAAATAGTATACCTGAAGAAAAATACTTTTTAATAATATTATGATGCCAGCTTTATGGCAAACAGTTTCACTTCACAGTCATCTGAGGTTAACGTTTAGATACAGCACTGTACATTAAGTTCGCCGGCGGCAGCACTATAAACTGTTTGCATTTACAGATTTCAAATTTATGATTATTCATGTGTCAGCATTGGCAGCTATGTTAACGAGGAACTTCCACTACAAAGCAAACAACCAGCAAACCTAAGGGTACCCCTGAAACCGCTGCAGATCTTCACCCTCAGGGTTGAAGTACAAGTTAAAACAGAACAGAAAATACCCTTTCTGGATCTTGGGAAAGTTTAAAATTGAACGAGACTTCTGGTTCATGCTTCCTGATCGACACAGGAAAAAGTCAAAGCCCCAGATCAGAGCCCACAGAAAGGCAAATGATGCATGCGCGGTTAAAAAGACTGATTTTGTAAGAACTTTCTTGCTTTTTAAATTCTTGATGATGACTTTTACATTAGATAGAAGAAATTAGGACTCGCTCTATTTTTAATTCTGTACAGTCCCCACAGACTGTGTCACCCCATGCTCTTCCCCATGCAGTCCGGTCGTTTTCATACAGGCGGCCATCAAGCACGAGGTCCTAAAATTTGTTTGGAATTCAGTTTGGAACGTTGAAGACATTCACCCACAGCAGCCAGGCCACCTACAGCAGTCGGATTTCCAGGCCAGCTTTCGAAAGCCTACAGAATTCTTCATGTTTCAGAAAGGACAGTGCCCGTTCAACCTCCTAAGCACTATTTGGAAGTTTTTAAGGGGAAAAGCATTTTAAAAGGTCCAAGTCAGACACTAGGAACGTAATTAGCTACTGTAGATGCCAGATCCTCACAAGTGCTAACGTCTTTAGATATGTGGGGGTGATCCGTGTGTGACTAGGCCAGCAGGAGTCTGTGAGATGTCAGAGAAAAGTATGAGATTACCTGTCTTGAACCCCTAGACACTGGATTCACCCCAAGTTTTAAGCTAAAGTCAAGACTGGAATACGATTCCGTGTAGAAGGTGTCAGAGAATCAAGGGCCTGGAGAAAAAAGGCAGTAGATCTCATCAGAAAAACCAGAAAACCCGCAAAGTGGTTAGGATTCCCGGTGCAGGGGATGAGGTGGAAAGCTGATGGTGGACGGAAAGTTAGACTGGAGACAGACTGTGAAGGCAGTGTGGGTTTCAGGTGGACATGCACGACCCCTGGACACACAGAGTGGAAAGGACTTTGAAACCCAAAGGCATTTTAGAAAGTATTTACTGACAGACATTGTGTGATCCAAATCATCAGATTTTCTATATAATTTAACTTTAAAAATATAGTTATTTAATATTAGATTCATATCTAAACCTTCTTGCTACAAATGGAGATTAAAAATTGGATAACAACATGTTCTAACATGCTGTCATCTTATATTTAGATAATTGTGGTTCAGTTTTCAATTAAAAATGGTGAATAATTTGATCCTTTTTCTCTCCAAATAATTAGAGTACTTATTAAAATGTAACTAATATGTTCAAGGTTAGTGAAAGCATTTTCTTTGGATTTGGGCAGATCTTAAAGTAAATGTTCTTTTGAGTATTTTTAATAAAAAAAGCTATTTCAAACATATGGTAGAAGTCTTAAAATAAAAATAGTTTTGTTTCAGAATTCTTAGATTATAATTTCTTCAAATTAAAAAAAAAACAACCTGAAGGAACACAAAACAAAGAAGGGCTAATTACTGAGGTGTGTTCATATTCAAGTTTGGCCTCTATGAACACTATAATAAATCTGCATAAATATGCCTCACAACTGTCTCCAAAAGTTATGCCCTTTTTGATTTCTGGTCAATTTTCAACAACAGCAAGACAAAAATCACAGTAAAAATGTAAAGATGTTTAATCTATTTAAATGCTGTCTAAAATTTAGTGACTGATTTTTTTTCTAGTAAGGCATCTTGACACTGATTATTAGAAGTGTTTTGAATGTGAACTGCATGGTTTTTGACGGCTGCACACTCAAGGACAACAGTGAATGACCTTGAACAGCAGTGTGTAAAAATACATTTATCACAGAAATGGCATGCTGGCTGCCAGTCAATACACGCCTCTCATTTGTTCGGAGGTTCTCCTGCTGTGATTCCCTCATTACAATTTGCTTCCTGGGCAAATGGCAACTAGAAAATGAGGCAGCTTCTTTCTTGACCAAACTTAATCCAGAAGAAATGAGGTGACAGCTGCAGCCACTCAAGTGTTCCAGGACATTTTGCACAAGTTTGTAAAAGGCACGATTACATATGCTAACTATTACATCACTGAGTGTGACTGCCCACGGGTTACCGTGCTCTCTTAGCCTGCTTCGTTTGTGGAAAGAAATGTTTCAGAAACATAGGATACTTTCTGCTTATATCCTAGTTGATCTACTTTGCTAGTTAAATAATTTGAGGCGTGGAATGCAGATAAATGCTCAATTTAGATGCACAGTTTAGAAAACATTCTTGCATACTTTTAAAAGAAGGATCCAGGTAAAATCTGAGCACAGAGTAACTCCTGTTCTATGTTTTTATGATAATTAGCCTTCATGCAGATTACATTTTTCTAGGAAGCAGAAAAAGGTTCATTCACTTAGATAATTTACTTGTACTACAGCTATAGTCATACCTGTAAAGAAATTCATAATAGACTCACATATAGGCTGAAGTGATATTTATTTTTTCATATAAGGATTTTCTGACCCACTGATTTCTAGTCATCATTGAACACACCCCAGGGCACAGTACATGATTGTAAGAGATGTGAAAAGATCACAAAATGTAGAAAACAAAAACAATTTTTTCTTTTAATTAAAAAAAATTGCAGATACTAGGAAGCATGTTAGGAGGGGGCAAAGGAAATAAGAATCCCCATGAATAATTACAAGCTCCGAAAATAATGACTGCTCCAATAATTGTTTGTTTGGTTTAGGTTTTGGTTTTGGTTTTTCTTTATTTCATGTGGCTACACAATTTCTGTTCCGGTGTAAATGGGCCCAGTGCTCTAGATAGGGCTCGGGTTTGGGATTCTGTTTCCAGAAGTCCAACAGCAGCGATGAGGAAGGAAACAGACTGAAGACAGGTTAGGTGGATGAGCACAAACCTAATGCTAAATGAAAGAAGCCAGACACAGAAAACCAGGTACTGTACGATTCCGCTTATACGAAATTTTCAATAAGGCAAAACCGCAGTGACAGGAAGATCAGCAGCTGCCAGCGAGCGAGGGAAGCGGGAGCAGGACGCCTCTGGGGCTGATGGATGTGCTCTTATTCTGACAGCCGGGGTGGTGACAGGCCTGCCTGCATTTGCTATCACTCATCAAACTGTGCACCTACAGTGAGTGAATTTCTTCTATGTAAATTATAGCTCACTAAAACAGTTATAAATATGTAAATGTAGCCAAACAGATGTATTAGGAGAGCATGAGCTATGTAATAACTGATGCTTTTGTTGCTACTGCCCGGAAGTGGTGAGCAATGGCCATGCAAAGGGCTAATTACTTAGAGCAGGAGGCTACGGCTGTTCCCCGCAATGCATTTTCTAGTTTTGCACCACATCTCGGTGGACAGTGCTCCCCCACTTTCCCTTGGGGGACCTTAACCACAGCCTGCCGTTTCTCAGTCAGGATACCTTTCCTGTAAATCCACTAGAAGAGTTCTTTTCCTTGAATTCTTGTTCATCACTCTGTAGCAGATCTGTGCATGCCACAAGAGACATGTCTTCCCTCTTAATATAAGCCATACATTTCTGTTCAATTAACAATACTGGATATTGATTCAGGATTGCTGGCCCGAACCAGCCTGACCTTCTTTGTTTGAAAGTCCTAACCTTAAATTTACATCTGTTATTGCCCACAACTCTGTACATTCAATTCTAAAGGTAAAGGTTTAGAAATGTATTTTAGATATTCTAGAATTTTTTAATACAAATGTCTCCACGTTGAAAGATTCTATCCCAAAAATATATGAAGATTTACATTTAATAAATGGCACAGCGCTGAAACGAACAGTCTGGCTTTTACCTGAGGAACACTTTTGAACGTTTTCCAGAAGAACAATCGAGCTGTAGGAAAACACTACCCACACACTTTACTTGTATCACTGCATGGAGTTCCAAAAGGACTTCGACTTCCCTGCAGGTGTGTGTGTGACCCAGTTAAGGGGCCGCCGTCCCGGCTCACCGCATTTCAACACACTAATCCTCTTCCAAAAAAGGCACTTCACAAAACCACCGGAAAACAGAATGACTGGGGCCTATTAGAAAAAATAAGTCTGTCTACAGAACATGACGCAAATAATTGAAGCGACACCCAGCAAAGGGGCATGGAAAACAAAAATAACACTCAGTAAAGGAACAAAAAAAGCAGTGTTTTGTTTCATCCTTAAGTCACACTGTATTTATTAAGAAAAACAAGAAATTAAATAATATAGCACTGGTGAAATCAGATATGAAAAGGAGCTAGAACACTGTTCATGAAGCCTTCTCTTTACCACTGAATAAATTCTGGTATGATAGGCTTTGAAAAATATGAATGTAATTCTAGTTAATTAAATATAAATGCTAATAAATCTCTTTCAAGCTACTTCACAAACTAAAGGATTATCCCATGAGGATTTTAGCTTACTGACATTCTCCCTGAATGTGCACATACTGTATCTCCTAACCTTGATTCTGTAAGCACTTGGATACTCCCAGCTTGCCTGAGACTACGCCTAAGCACAGGAGACTGTGATCCGCCAGCCAGTTCCAGGGCTATTCCAGGGAACCTGCCACCGGGACCCTCTGCCCCCAATGCAACTGCAGGAGAGGCAGTGTTGCCAGAGAAGAGAGCAGCTCACAGTAGCCAGAGGGCAGTAGTCAGGGAACTGCCTTGGCAAGGCCAGGGAGGGAGTGGTTCATGGTCAGAAGGGTTTCTGAAGTTCTACTTCTGCCCTAGCTGGGTAGTTATCTGCAGTTTTCTCTTTTTCTTGTCATCTTACCTTCTATCCCTCTGTACTGTTGACTCTATTGTGTAAGACCATAGTGCAAAAGCAATACATTCTCTTCTCTAGTCTTGGCTATTTTTCCTTGATTGTTTTCTCTACCCTAATGCATCTCAATCTTTTCTTAGCTATCAACACAAAGAAAACCTTGATTGTTAAGTTTTTTTTTTTCCTGGCCTACATTTTTCAGAACAGATTTTCTTTTCCTGAACCCTTTTTTCAAGATATTTTTCAGGGACTTAGAGGCCCCAAACTAATATAGGGAACTCATCGGGAAAGGTAGAAAAGAATTCGTACTTTCCTTTCCTAGTGTGTTAGTTATCTCCAAACAAGTGTTTAAAAGAGTTCTATTGGACTACTCTTCCTGTCCAACTGAGGTTTAATAATATAATCCATTATTACCATTTCATATATATTTTCTCCTAATATTTACTTATTCCTACAATATTTATCTCTAATATTTCCACCTATCCAATGAATTTAACTTTTCTATGTTTCTCTATTCAAAAACATTCTGCCACTCCTAAATTCGTCACTGATATTTTTCTAACACACACAATACAGAGATGGGTATTGAAGACTATGGAGAGACTCAGAACGCCACCGTTATTTTCCATGAATTCTCACATTAAACTAAAGGACCGTACAATCAGGATTTTATTTCACTGATGTTATCTGTAAGCATTTTCATACAGTATTTGTAAGGCCCTCTAACATTCTCGCAACTGTGACTTCTTCACACAAAGGTCATCCCTGACCTTGGAAATTGGGGGATAAATGATTACATCTTCTATATGACACGTTATTCATACTGGTGGTAGGTTGGGATATTGCTGCTAAAAGCTTATTTTCCTCAGCTATTAAGTGCTACAGTGTACTGTCAAGAACTTGGAACAATCAAGGCTAGGCCTGCAAGTTCTCAAATATTCATTATTGCTACATTTTTAAAAGATATTTTCTCATTTTGTGCAAGTAGCCATTTAAATGACATTCAAATCCACAAAATACTATTCTTTGGACAAAAAGATGATTTCCTAAGTGTACAACTTAGTAAATTTTATTTTTTAGTGACTTGTTTTTAATAAAATTTTACAAAGATTTCTCTATATGATGATTAACTCATTGAAATGGACATTTCAGCTTCAAATCATCATTCCTTAAGAGACTCCTATTCAGGTGGGGTTATAAAAGCAAACAGCATAGCAAAGAAGTATGGAAGAGAAAGAATTAACTCAAAGCCACTGAAGGCCACAAGGGCTGCAAATATACTGATAGAATTCAAACTCTCTACCCGCAGAGCACTTCGTCCCACACAAAGCATGCTTCATGTGTTAAACTCAAGAGAGTCTCCTTGGACCCAATTTTATTACATAGAAACCGTAAAACACCTAGCAGTTCAGTGTCAAATACCCATGTCCAGAGAAAGTGGCACTTGGCCTTTGTCTCCCTAAAGCCCAGTAAAGTGGTCTGGGATCCTTCCCCAGAGACCCACAGTTTAACCCCACCTTTCCTGGGCCTAGGGGGCAGGGAGGCACACAAAAGCCCAGGGAGCCTGGGCCTTCACTGCTTCAACAGTGGTGCTCTGGATGCTACAGTATGCTTTGCAGAACTACCCTGTGATCTTGGCACTCTCCTGCCCAGAAAACTCGCCATGCCTAAATGCTTTTTTTCTCCAGGGGATGTAAAGAAAACAACACATGATAAACAGCGCCCCTGCCCCCTGCTCTTCATCTTTCCTATAAAGATGAAAAAAAAAAAAGGCTTCTCTAAACTAGAATCAGGAGGAAAGCACACGCACATTTATTATTTAATTAGAGGGCACATGAGTGAATGAAAGAACAAACTGAAAATGAGGAAGGCTGATTACCTTTGCCAGCAACCTCGGCTCTTGCTATAAACACTGCACATCTTTTGCCAGAAGCTACCTGCTCATCTGCATCTAATCTAAGAAATTTATTTGTCTTTTTCTCTGAAAAAGCTGGAATCCAGACATCAGCACACATGCCAAAAATATCCCAAGATGAATTAAATAAGAAATATTTTTTATAAGGAATGGAATTATTTTCAAAGGCTTGATTACATTTGTAAGAAACCACAAATAAGCAAGTGTTTCTCAGCTCTCTTTGGTTGCTAAGATCCGGGTTATCTATCCGCGAGAAATGAAACACCCTTTGGACAACTGAGCATAACTCATTTCACTCTGCTGAGAAACACCCAGATATTTATAATACAAATGCATTGTTAGTTTAACTTCAGTCATGATCACCCAACCTTATAGCTCTAGTAGAAGTGCCCTTTCCCCACCCCCAGATCTGAACCATGGGGAAATTCAAGAATGGATGTTGTCTTCCCAGCAAATACTTCAGCTTTGCCTGAGATGTTTACAAGTGTGATAAACATTTATTCTTTTCTATATCTGCCACTACTATGAGGTTATTGATCAAGCCGTACTTGCAAACACTCTGCTGGACACCATGGAGAAGTTGCTTCTTCTCCTCTGAACAATTCATTGTTTAATCCAGGTTTGTTCTTAATCTGTTTTTTTTTTAAGGTCTCATGAAAGTCACATGAATTATATGATGCTCAGGCAATTAAAGATTTATATGCCATAGCTTTCACTAATATTAAACTTATATGAAACTGTTTCTAGTTAAGAAATGTGATTCCACCCTGACTGGTGTGACGCAGTGGGATTGAGAGCCGGCCTGTGAATCAAGGGGTCACTGGTTCCATTTCCAGTCTAGAGCACACGCCTGGGTTGCAGGCCAGGTCCCCGGTAGTGGGAGCAGGAGAGGCAACCACACATTGATGTTTATTTCCCTCTCTTTCTCCCTCCCTTCCCCTGCCTAAAAAATAAATAAATAAATAAAATCTTAAAATAAATGTGATTCTGTCTGTATCAGGTGTGGAAAAATCCAGTTTACTTTTTTTTAGGCTATTTGCAGGTAATTTTAACAGAACATCACATGCTCTTTTCTATATTTCAAATTGAAATACTAAAAAGGTGCTAAAAAAAAGTTTAAACGCTTCCGGGCCCATGGCAGGCTAAAAGGAATGAAGAACACTGTCTGCAGAATAGCCTGTTGCTTGGGAAGCCCAGACCCAAAGCCCCGTTTTGTACTGGTTGACAGAGCAGAAGGAAGAGATGAGGCAGTTTCCTGTGTCCCCTCAACGGCTCTAACTCCCTTGGGGTAATAGTAGGTCCTAGCTCCCTACTGGACCAACCGCCCCAAAGCTGGGAGGAAATAACATCTTTACCACGCATCATCTAATTCTGTGTGAGTCCCCAATCCATCAAGTTAGCCTCATTTCATTTATTTCCTAGCTTACATTTTTTTGGTTGCATTCATTTGTCCAAACTGCTATAAACTGCATTTCCACATTAAGGAATTTAATCTCTCTGGTAAATATGGTAATGCTAGCATTTTAACTTTCTTTCTGAAAATTTAATTTTTAAATGCTTTCAGTAATTTATGAATTATTTTTTAAAAGTCTGTTTAAAAGCCCCAGAATCTAAGAGAAGCCCTATTTCTTCTGTCTCTAGGTTTATGCACAAAGGCATCTAACCTTTCCTTTTGGTTAGATTCACCTAAAAAAAATAAAAATAGTGAGTAGTGATGAGTCCTCATGCAGTGTAGACATTGGCTCCAGCTCCTTAAGAGCAGAAACAGATTCTCAACCAATTAGTGTTACAAAAAATAACCCGTTTTCTCGCTTTCCCAAAGTTTGCTTTATACTGCGTTACTTTTAAGAAAGACCTACATTAGGACTGGATTTTGCAAACAGAGGAATCATAAGAGGGTTTTGCAGAGTGCCCCAGTTGAGGCAGTGTGCTCAGAGCAGGGGAGCGGCCCAGCCCAGCTCCCTCCCAGAACCTACACTCAGCATCTCGGCTCGGAGCCACCATGGCTTTGAACTGTGTCTGTGAGCATCTATGCTTTTTGTCGATTTATTTTGTGCACCCGTTAGTAACGTGTGTCCTGAGATATCAGAAAAGCCTAAGAGAGCTCATAAGGGGGTTACACTTAGTGTAAAACACAGAGTAATTAAGTGCTTCGATTGTGGTGAACAAGGTGTAGTACATGCGTTGACTTTTGGATCTGGGAATGCTCAAATTTTTTTCCATATAAATTAACAGTAACTGCTTCCTCCCTTTACACCATTCTGGCTTACAAGAGGTTTCATAAGAGTGCTCTACTTTTGGACAGCGAAGGGACACATGGATGAATGAATGTGAGTGGGAAGGAATCACAGGCAGCTTCTTATTAAACACTTTGGGGCTCACTTTAAATAGTGGGAGATGCTGACGCTCCAGTTCCTCATCATAGCCCTCTCAATGGACTGATCTCACGTCAGTAAGCCCCGACAGCAGTAAGCAGCCCCGCCTCCACCGTGCATGAACTCCCACCGCCACCTGCGAGGTCTGAGGTCCTCCGCGGGCCTTATTGGACAGAACACCCTCTCGCTGCCGACCCGGGTCTAGCTCCATGAGGAGATCCTGGGAAAGGCATCGCGGCTATGCTCCCATTACACAGCTCACACAGTGATGCTGTGACCGAAGCTGGGGGTTGAGCAGAGACAGGAGGGAGGGGTGGGGGGCCATCAGAAATTGGAAGCCTCCAAATGGATTCCAGGAACTCTCATGAACTCTCAAATGAAATAACTGTTACACTTTCTGGCATAAAAGACTACACCTGAAGAGTTTCAGGAGGACAACTGTAGGCAGGGGATGAAAGAAAAGCCAATCTCTGAGTTCAGGAAGAACTGGGCTTGGTTCAGGAACAGACAGCATGCACGTGACCTAGAAGAAAGCTGGAATTTCGTGTGTCCCAGGATGTTCACGGTGGACAGAATGTGCTTGGCTTAGAACACTTTTATCTGCTGTAGATCTAGTCCCAGCAGGAGGCGGGGCTGGTCAGCAGCCAATTTTCCCCCCAAAGACATAAACGCTACACATTCCATCCTCATTTATACTATGCTTCAAAAAGTCACAAATTTAAGTCCTTAAACCTGCTTTTGCCAGGGAATACCCATTTTGAAGAGGAAACATCCACCGAGTTCAATTTTATTGCTGAGGGAACGGGCAGGATTTCACCGAAGCCAGCTTTCTCTTGGTCCTCCGCTGCCTTAGTTTACCCTGCAGCTGGGGGCAGATGCTCAGCACGCTGGTTATTCACTTCAGAATTTAATATCCTCAGTGTTAGTCCAGGCTCAGAAAATCAAGAAGCCTGAATTTCAAAAGAAAGTGGCTTTGTCTCTCATACTGTAGCTTATATTATTTCAACAGACCGACTATTTGACATGCAGCTAAAAAAACTGAATTGTTTTAGCAATTTAAATTCTAGTACTTTGGTAATTTAATTCATCTGAGTAATGTGTCATTGCTTCCCGACATATTTATTGAATAAAGTAATAAATTACTAGTGACCCTCCTAGAAATTTAATACTGTCTAGCATGTGGTCAGTTTGGTAAAAGCCCTTCTTACAATCCTGAAGCCCAGAACTCTGTGGACGGGTGCCAGAATGGAGAGAGACTCTGCTGGGATTTGAAAGAGTTCATGTGTGCTAGCGTGGCGTGCAGTTCAATTTTCTTTATAAGGGTCACTGTAATGTCTGACTCACGGATAATCTGCTAACTCAGGATGCTGAGCACCTTGCTACTCTACTCCGTAGTTTCAAATCACAGAGTCTACTAGATAATGCTCTTGCTAGTGTAAACACACTCAGCCAGTGTCACAAGAGTTTACAATTAGTTATTCAGGGGAAACTTTAGGAAAGAAAACACCAAATAGGGAAGTATTCCCAGGACACACTGAACAAATTCCTATTCTTAAGACGATGAGAAACCACTTTTTAGTGACTGGAAATGAGCAGAATAGTTGAAAGAGAAGGAACTCAGAAAAGCCTCCAAGTTTCCAAGATTTCCACTTGCTTCGGCAGAGCCGATGGAACTCAGGCAGACTGCAGAGAAAACTGCCCCCTTTGCAGCAGGGCATGAGCCATCACACTGGTTTCATTTTCATAAACAAAAACGTGAAATGAGTGACACACTAGCAAGGAAGAGTCTGTTTCCCTAAGCGACTGCCATACCACTGACTGACAGCGATTTATCTGCCCGATCACTGCCAAGCCTGCATCCAGTAATGTGAAGATTATCCAGGGAAATGACTGACCGCTTTACAGGAAAATACCCTTCCTGTGAAAGGGTTTCCTATAAATTAGGGTGAAGAGAAAAAGCACACCGCCCCCGCATCCCACCGTCTTCCCCAGACAGAAGCTCCTTTTGACAGCCTGAACCAAAGTACTTTGCTCACACACTTAACATGGAGCATTTACGGAGCTGAAAGCCGAAAATGCCTATCCCGGGAGATGGAGGTAAATGAGATACATTTCTGCATTTCTTTTGATACAAATTCAATTTTTTTAAGAGCCTTTACCCTAGACACGACGTCACACTTTTTACGATAATAAAACTTTAAAATCACAGTATGTGGCTTCATAGAGTGGTCAGCAAATTTTCCACTTTTCCAGGCAGCCCCATCTCATTACAGCAAATGGCATCGTTCCAAAGGAAAATAAAAGAAAAAATTAAATTGATTACTGTGTCAACCTTGGCATCCATATGCCAAACTGTTCTTTGAGAAGAGCTAAGTTATTTGGTGGAAACTTGAGAAAAAGTTTTCTTCTCTGAATTCCACATTCTTGCTATCAGATGTAATTTCTTAGGGTTACAGGTACATATTTCAACAATTTGAGAATTTCCAAAATCACTCAAGAGGCTTTTCTATTGTCCTTCTTCAGAGGTCAGTTTATGAGCCTACTAAATGCCTCCTTTTTTCTCCCCAAACTGCTCTACTTCCTTCAACTTATTTGTCACATATGTAAAAATAGATTTAGGACATAGTCAACTACCTACAACATTACAATATAGATTTGAACTGGGGAGGTAGATATTTCTAGGAAAGACTTGGCCATCATCCCTTCTCTCATTCAAGCTCCAAAGGAAGGGCAATAACTACTCAGACCTGGGGTATACCTCTTAAAAAATTCACGCTAGGACAGGCTACAGGTTCTCTTTACCATCCCGTCCCTGAACTCCTAGTGCTGCGAAGGGTTTGGGGAGAGGTTGGGTCGGCCTTGAGAAGTCACAGAGCAGGGGTGGGGAAGACAACGCAACCAGGAAAAGTCTGGTACACATGCCTTCACTTGACTGTGTTTGCATTGACTGCATCGCTTTTCAGAATAATTACCACCTATTACTTGGATCAGTTCTCCATTACTATCACACGTTCCCTATGGCCCTAACCATAAAACTTTTAATTTATACCCCTAATTGGGTTAGATGTTATCAGAGCTATCTATGAGTATGCTCTGTTGTTAGGTATGTATTTTCTTCTTTTGGACAAACTCAAGCTTTGATTTTAACTTTAAAATCAGCGTAAGAAAACTCACTCCTTTGGGAATGATCTGTGTGTCAAGGCCCCACAGTCCCACATTTGCCCTGAGACCGCTTCTATCATTTCTGAGATGCCTTAGTTTAGGAAACATCCCACATAGACAATTCCACCTTTATAAAGACAGGCTACAGTTTCTTCCCAAGAACAGACTTTAATTTACAAATTGCTGAGTTGCTGGGTACTGTTGCTAGCTCCACAAAGAAGGCAGGCCTCTCCATCTTCCCAACTCGAAAGCATTCACGGTAACGCATTTTGCCATGGACACATGTCTAGCTTGGAAAGGACTCGTAGGCTGAAGCGGTGATTTCAGATGACCAGTTGCCTTAATCAAGATAGGTGAGGAAAAAGGAAGTTGCTATTTGATTAGCTGAATTATCCTTTTTCATTATGAGTGCTCTATGAAATGAAACAACATGGGCCTGAGGGTGCTTTACACTGAGCAGGGCTCGTGTCTTCAACTTCAACTGGTTAATGTGACTGACTTGAAGAAGAAATGAAGAATGTTAAAATTCTGGCAAAATATATTTACATAATATAAATAATAATGCAAGGTACATTTTGAAAGACAGTAATAGTCTGAACATTTTATAAATTACACATGAACTCATGAGAAAATGAATAGAAAGAGACGGATCCTCTCTCTCCACTAGTATTTTGTTTCTCTTAGAGATTTCTGGGATAACGTTTTAAGGCAGGGTATTGGGATTCACATTTTAAATATCTTGAGCTATGGCTAATAAACCATATTTTAAATAGACGTATAAGATACTAAAAATTCAACAGAAACACATTTCTTTTTCTTAACCACTCATGTTTCTACCCACATCTATAGACAGCCTGCAGGCCTAGTACGGTCCAGAAACATTCTTTGTCCAGTGCATGTGACGTCTAAAATTTTAGAGTTCTTCCCCCCTCTCCCGGGGAGCAGACATTCTCTCTCATACCACCGTCCTTCACCTCCCTCAAGATGAATCCAAATCTCATCTGACTGGTTTCTCCTGCACGACTATAAGACAGAGGAGGGCTAGGGTGGCAAGTTAGAGGCGGTACCATCTTCCTATGTTGCAGCCAAAGCTGAGAATGGCATGGGCCTTGATTCTAATCTCAGGCGAACAGGAGGTAAACAGCCAGATCTCTGGATGGGTCCGGAACTGAATGAGTGTCAGTCTGGTCCCTACCAGCATGAGTACAGCTTGGTGTGCTGGTGAGACAGTAAATGGTAAATGATAGTTGGGTTTAGAAACAAGTAAGGACAGTAGTTAATTTAAGGGAAGGAGGAAGACAGGGCATGTGGGGTAGAAAAAGAGAGGCCCGGAATGAGAAAATAGCATGTGCAAAGGTCCTGGGGTATGAGAAAGAGAAAAGGAAATAGCAGAATAAACAAACAAACAAACAAACAAACAAATAAATAATAAAAAGAGCTAGCTAGCATGGCCTAAGCACAGAGACTGCAGGGGAGCCTGGTGGGAGATGAGGATGGGGAAACAGGTAGGAGTTTAAAGTAAAATAACTGATGTAAATAAATTTTACTGCATAGGTATTATTGGTAGTGATATTAATATTCATATTAGCTCAGTATTTACATGTACTTGCATTTAAAATTATTATAGAAAGTTTCAACATGCACAAAAGCAGACAGCAAAGTGCAGTGAATCTCTAGGCACCCTGTACCTGGCCTCAATAACTACCAATTCAAGGTTACCTTGGCTTCATCCACAGCCCATTTTCTTTCCCCCTTCTTACACTGCTTTGAAGGAAATGTTAGAGATCAAATGATCTTATCTGTGGGATCTTTTATTTTAAAATAACTCCCTACCACTTCTTTTTTTTTTAAACAACCTGTTTAAAATTCAGTGTGAGGTGGAGAGTGGTGGTTCTCACTGGGAGCTAGAAAAGCAAAAGGATTCCCACATGTGTGTGTGGTCCACGGATCAGCTGCCCTGATCCTCTGCTGGACACATGTAAAAAGGCCAGAAGGTTCCTTTCTCACTAGTCCAGTGATTTTCAACCTTTTTCCTCTCCTGGCACACATACACTGATTACTAAAATACTTAGGCACACCAAAAAAAAAATTTTTGTTTTGCCCATCTGACAAAAAAGAAATAGGTATAACTTTGATTCATTCACACTGGATGGCTATTGTTTTGGCTGCTGCCATTTTTTTTTGTTAACTTGACAATCTAAGGGAGGTCAGTGTCCCTGACTAAATAGTCAGATACTGCAGATTTTTAAAATTCCTGCAACACACCAATGTGCTATGGTACAATGGCTAAAAATTGCTGACATAGACTAATTACTTGGAAAATACTCTATTAAGCCACAAAGCCATTCGTTTCTCAGTAATTGTGCAAGAGGAGCTCAAGAAAGATGAACTTTCAGGGATTTCTCTTTTTTTCCCTTTAGAACTATGCTATCACCAATATGTTAGCCAGTAGACAAATGCAGCTCTTTAAATTCAAATTAATTAAAATGAAATAAAATTACAAATACAGTCTCATTAGCCATCCGTGGATAGTGGTTATCATATTGGAAAATGTAGATACTGAACATTTTCTTCACCACAGACCGTTCTAGTGAATCTTTTGGTTGTAGAAGACATGATTAATTTAAATTCATACTAAAAATATGCAAAAATTAGCCATGAAAGTACTCAAAAGTTATTTTTACAATACGCACACATACTATAACAAATTAGACTCTATATAAGAATATAAAATGCATTTTTCCTTGAAATATTATCAATTCACAAGAAATCTGAATTAAAATATAGTTACAAAAGTAGCATTTTCTCCTCCCCCTGTAGTGGTCTATTTCTAACTGTGATAGTGACAAATGATGAGGTGAAAGGTATTTTCCAACCCAAAATTCAATCAACACTTCCTATGGAACTTTCAATACCCAAGCACTTCATCCGTGCGTAAGCATCCGTGCGTAAGCATCCGCGCGTAAGCATCCGCGCGGTCCCTCCGGATGTACAAGAGTGCCTGATCTCGCACTGCTCATTGGAGGGGCTCCACCAATTGCTGCAAAATCACGACGACAAAAAATATATTTGCTTTCCAGGAGGCCTTTCTTCTATAGAAACTTTACCTGAAAAAAAAACCAAATCTATATTTTGTTCAAAGATGTACGTGGCAAGTCAACGGATACTATTTAAGCAATAAAATGAAAGCTTACGGGTTCAAAGTTTGGCTCATGAGTCCGAGGTCCGAATCAATGGTTTCATGAAGTCAACAATTTGGGCGGGTAAGAAGGCAGATGAGGAATTTCGCCCTAACTCTAGCACTAGGTGTGCGTGTGCAACAGTGGTATCAATGAGCAGCAACGCGGCCTGTTTATCACGAGATAATCACACCCCTAGAGGTTTAGAAGCGCTCAGCTGAACCTTGTGCCTCACAACACACTTGGGGTGTCATTATCTCTTGATAACCACACTCCCTGTCAAGCCTTATTGCTTAATTAGGGGTTATGAAAGTGATAAGACTAAAAGAAATCGGATGAACCGTACCTAAGATGAATGATACCTTAATCAACTTAAACCCGGTGGCTGGAGGAATCATGAACAAACACATACAGTGAATTACATGTTATTTTTAGAGAAATTTGTTAATAATAAATGAGGAGAAACCCAACCTGCATTCACAGATTATCTGAATTGCATTTGCCAGGAGGTATGATGCTTATGGTCAATAATTTAAATTGTGTTTTTATATAGTATGTAAAATGTTGCAGAGATTAATGATAACATGAAATTTAACTCTGACCTAAGATACCCAGTTTACACATGACAGTAATTCATCATAATCCAAACACAGAATTTAGGCAGTGAGTCTGCAAGAGTGCTGATCGATAACACCCACGCCATGTAAGATTTTAACAAACTAACCTGAAACCCAAAAGGAAAAATAACATGATATGCCCCTTACTAGTTTTTCCACTAGAGCTGAAAAAAATGGGAAAAAAATCATAGCAACAAATGCTCTTAACAGCCATGTTCAAATATTTAACTTCAGTTCTTTTGTTCTATTTTTATAAACAACTGCCATGTTTGTGGATGGAATATAGCTCCACGTACAGTGCACTTGAAGCTGCTTTCCAATTCACTGTGAAACATCAATTATCTTTATCAAATAACAGTATCTCATCTCAGTCCATTATCAAGATGGAGTCTTATTTTAGCCGGACTGCAGCCCTATCTGTATATCAGGACTGGCCGCAGCGGCAGAGCGGGAGTGAAAGGCTGTGAAATAATCAATAATCATCATCAAATTGTGGTCGAAAGGTTGTGAAGATGGAAGTTTTTGATGAAACCTCACCTTTTTTTTTTTTTTTTTGGTGCGGATGATAAGGCTTTAACCTTTGCAATACCTGATAACTACGACTCGGTTAGAGGAAGCCTTGTGCACCAAGCAGTTCTGAATATCCAAAGACACTGAAATACTCAGGCTTAAGGGGAACACAATCCTCATGCTACCAAAACCCATCAGGTGGGAGGGCTCACAAGCAGTGAGAACCTGGTTTATGGTAAACTTGGTACGTGACTCCTGCACAGACGACTCAAACCTGACATACTGTGGGCATTATTAAATCCATCGATGCTGGCATTACCACGGGTCAAGTGTATCCTGGCACTTTCCCCAGAGGTGAATGAAGTGTTGCCTAAGCCTGCGTACCTCGACTTGGGAAAGGCCTCTGCTGGAGACTTACACATGTTTCACTGCATCTCTCCCCATCACGCTTGTCCTAAACCTTTGTGAGGTGTGGCATGTAGAAACGTGATGGAGAATTGACAACGCTAATTTGGAGGGATGAAAAGTGGGATCTTTTCCTGACTTTTCTGTCATTGGGTTCTAATTACAGCAAGTGGACAAAAACCCAAAGCAAATCAACTGAGAAACAACTAGGCTCAAGTTAGAGGCAATTCTGTTGCTTGGGGTTTTGTACCAATCTAGGAGGCTATGCTATACGCTAAAAACTTTAATTAAAAACTCTTATT
>VMDR010015996.1:0-21661 GCA_007922815.1 Macrotus californicus | reverse complement strand
CCATCTTCTATGTTAAGAGATATTAATAATATCAGTGATTAATTATGCATGTCACCTAACAGAGGTCCTAATTCAAGTACAAATCAACCATAGCAACCTGAGAAATTCAGCTCTGCTTATTCATATATTTGGAAATGTGTGTCTGTGACTCTTTAGTATCTTTACTACATAAATCTTATCATTAAATTCACCTTTCAAATTATCTCATATTCAGTGGCTTATTGTAAAAAAATAGTTTCCACTGCCTTGCATCTGGAACTTTAGAAAATTATATTTTATCTGAAAATAGCATCACTGAAGGTTTTAATCACATAAATTCATATATTATTATAGAAACTTAATTTGGATTCTTTTATTTCATCAAACACATCAGGTTAAAGATGGTATATTACTTGAACCACTATCATAATTGTTAGTATTATCATCATTGTTGTTGAGTTTCCGTTACTGGGACTGATTTGATCTTACATTTCAATGCTATAAATTTACTGTTCCATTGTATAAGAAATGGTCTTATATAATTTTGCATTTACTTATAGCAAATCTCTGTTCCTGCTTCTGGGAAGGGTGATTACCACATATGCTTTCTTAACAGACAAGTGGAGATGGCCTAGAGAACATGCAAACGCACTCTTTTATCCAAGCGAACCACCTCCCATGGACACCACCCCACCCTTCCGCTGAAAGCCAGTCTGTGCCCACCTGTCCAGTGCAGCCCAGCTCCTTTATCTTTCATGCTCATTTCCTACCTTGAAGGAAATCATATGACAGAAGGGCATACTCAGTCTTGAACTTCTCCCCCTGACTTACGATCCATTCTGCTTTCTCCCAGCTGACATCTATTGACTAGAAACAGCAACTTGGCACATAGTTTTTCTGTTTTCAGCCTTGCTCTGATTACTGCAGTTACAAAGCAATCTTCTCAATCTTGGCACTATTAATATTTTCGGTCTCATAATTCCATGTTGTGGATGGTTGTCCCGTGCACTGAGGAATGTCAAGCAGCATCCTTGGCTCGACCCACTAAATGTCAGTAGCATCCCTCCTTCCAGTTGTGACAACCAAAACTGTCCCCTGGGGACCAAAATCACTGTGACTGAGAACCACCGGTATAAAGGCAGCTAAGAACCATAATATCAACAATCCTAGTATCAAGACAAACAATAAAACCCTGTTTAGTAGATGACATAGGACAATCAAATACTGGTTAGACTTTGAGCTCTTTCAAAAGGATAGCTTGATTGGTTGGAAAATGAATTAAAGTGGAGAAAGATCAGAGCCCAATTAAGAAAAACTACAGCAAGCCCAGATCAAACTAATTAGAACAATAAAAGTTGTTGGACTCAGTGAATAATCATATGGGGTTAGAGAGGCAGAACGAGTTGAGATGAACTAAAGCTTTTGACTTGGAGGACAGGAATCATTGTGATTCTGTAATCAACCATGGATATATAATCATCTTGCTTCATTAAAATAACCAGGTAACATTGAATCTCATTTGCTATGCAGTGAGCACCTGGAGGACCCGGTGTATGTCCTACCTATCTTTCAACCCTTATATCTATGCAATACCTAGAATTAAATAATACCAGTAGTTGTCTTTTATGGGAAGCCAAGCAATATACTAGTACCTATATTAGGTACTTCTCCTATAATTCATACGGCAATCTTTGAAAGGTCAAGATTTATCCCCATTTTATATCTGAGAAAAATGAGAAGCTGAGAAGTGAGGAAACATCCAAAGTGACGTAACAGATTAGTGGCAGAACCAGGCCTAAAATCTCAATCTGTCCGGTTCCAAAGCCAAAGTTCATTCCTTTGTGCCACACTATCTCTCTCTCCCCCTCCTCTCTCCCTTAAATTGATCTGAGAGAGAAAGAGGAAGGGAAAGAGAAAGAGAAAACATCAATTTTTGTTATTTTACTTATTTATGCTTTCATTGGTTGATTCCTGTATGTCCCCTGACCAGGGATCAAACCCACCACCTTGTTGTATTAGGACAACACTCTAACCAACTGAGCTACCTACCATGACCACCACCCTATCTCTTAATTAAAAGCTTGCCCTGGTTTCATGTGTCCCCTCACACCTCAGTTAGATGACACCTCTTTCCACTTTCCTAACTTTGGTATGGAAAAGCTGAGCAAGGGCACAGAAGGGTTTGGGGCTCTCTTCTCCTCTTCCTCCATCTCTCCCCTCCTCCCCATCCTCTCTCTTTTACTCCCACTCCTTCCCCTCCCCTCCTCCTCCTTCTCCTCCTTCTCTTCCTCCCCCATACCCTCTTGACTTAGGAATTTCTATCTTCTGCAAAAAAAAGGGTGCTTTTCCCCTCTCTGAAGCACAGGACAGCAGCTCAGCAGCTGCCCTAAGGCACTGGAAAATTGGACGGTTTTTACAAGGCCAGAATGTTTGGGCTGAATATCAATGAATCTAAAGCATGATCGATTAATGTACCTTTCACCACCACATGCGAGTTAAATGATTAGGAGCAAAATTGCTCAGAGCAAAACTGGGATATTTGAGCAAAGCTAGAACGTTAGAAAAAAATGGCTGCAGTTGGTTTTTGCAACAGCAAGTCTGGTTGGTTTCCCACTTCTGCAGCTGAATGCGCAGCACCTGTGTCTGTGTAGGAATCTTCCAGGGACGGGTGGGGGGGGGGTGGGGGGATTGCGTGAGCACTGAGAGCTCTTTGTCATTGTTGTGTTTCATCCAGAACAGTCTGCACTGTGAAGACCCCCTTGGAGGAAAGGGGAGGGTGGGGGGCTGAACTAGCTAGCTTAGAGTTAAAGCTGGCAAATTCACCTCACAAAACTATAGACCCAAATGCCAAGGCATAGGTGGCCAAGGGATCTCTGGAGTTTGTGGCTTTCATTTACTTGGGAGTATCATGTGTCTCCATCAAGGGTACTTTCATGGCCGTCCGTGAATTAAATGAGTCTCTGAGTAAAATGTTTGACATATATTAAGTGTTCATTAAGTGTTTTGTCTCTACCTCCACTTAAAACACATATTTTTATTTTATCGAAGTGTAAAGTACATGAGGAAAGTGCAAGGCTCATAAGTGTGCGGCTCAGTAAGGATTCAGAAATTGAGCTCAGTAAAATGTTCAGTAAATGAACACAACGCTTTGATCAATTAACAGCATGCCACCAGTCCCCTTGAAGTAGCCTCGTGCCCATTCCAGTCACTGTTGCCCCAAGAATGAGCCCTCTTCTCGGTTCTAACATTATACATAGGTGTTGCCTGTTTTGGAATTTTACATAAGTGGAATTACACAGCATATACTCTCACTTATGTCTGGCTTCTTTGGCTCAAAATTATGCTTATGAGAATCCTCCATCTTGTTGAGCATGGCTGCCTCTTCATCCTAGCTGTTGCAGGCATGTTCCATTCTGAATGTACCCATATTTTTTTGAATAGGTGGATATTTAGTTTCTTTCTGTTCTCAGGTGATCAGAGATAACTGCCTCATACACATGGTAGGCGTGCATACATTTTTGGTAGAGTATATATCTAGGAGTAAAATTGGGTCATACTACTGGCGTCTGTTCAACTTCACTATAGTCTATCAAAGAGGTGTCCAAAGTGTTTGTACTGACCATACGTGTCCATCAGCAGTACCCAGAGTCCTATTTGCTTTTTACTTCTGTCTACCTTTACGTCATCAGTCTTTTACATTTTAGCCATTTGGGTGAATGTCCAATGGCATTGCAGTTTGGTTTTAATTTTGATTTTCTTGATAAACAGTGGTGCTGAGCATATTTTCAGATAATCATCAATCTTTTTTATCTTCCTTTGTGAATTCCCTATCATTATTTTCTTAACACCCAATTCTTAAAATGGACAGCTGATATTCATTGTTCATGAACTCTGTGATACTCTTTCTTCGCGAATATGTGCAGAGTGGTGAAAAATTTTATTCCAATGTGCATGTTCCCACCCAAGATCAAACAAAGTGGTGCTCTGCCTTCTTCCTGCAGCTCTCATACTGTAAACAAGTGTCCTACTTTTTGTGGTGCATTTGGGGCCATGCTTGTTGCATTTCTGTGCTTTTGTTGGTGATTTTTCTGGTTAAACAGCACCCAAGCACAGTGCTGAAATGCTGTCCAGTCCTTCTAAGCTCAAGAAGACTCTAATACATCTTACAGAGAAAATAGGTGAGTTAGATAAGCTTCCTTCAGGTATGAGTTATAGTGCTATTGGCCATAAGTTTAATATTAATGAATCAACACTATATATTAAATCAGGTGTCTTTAGAAGAAACACACATAACAAGTTGACATATTGATTGGTTGATGAAAATGCTGTGATCAGAGCCTCAGTTCTCACTAATTTTATAGAACATAACCACTGTCAGTAATGAGAATGGACTGTACTTGACAGATAATTCCTCTTAGCAATTGCGTGGGCTTGTTAGGATGGGCATTAGGTCCATGTTTGACAGATGAGAAAAGTGAGGAGGAAAGAGGCACCGTATCTTTTCCAATACTGCACAACTAGCTCATTGAAATTCCAGCTACATACCCAGGTGCCTGGACTCCCTGCCATGATTTTCTTCAGTGGGTTGACCTTCGTGGTAATCTCTCTTCAGCTATATTTTGTGGACTCCACAACAGACATCTCCAGATCAGATGAACATTTGAACCAATTTCCTTATCAGTTTGTGGGTTGAATACAAAGGTTCTCTTAGAACCTTCTCTCTAAAAGAATGGGCTGCAGTTCCAGTGGTTTGTAACTGATTACCTAAGTCACAGCGAAACAAGCTACAGCTGGGCTCTGGGGTGAGCTCCAGTACAAGCTCTGTCACTTACAAGTCACGCAGCCTTAAATGGCTCAAACCCTCCAAACCTGTTTGCTCAGCCATACGAGGGGGGACCCAAACACTGGAATTTATTTATAAAAATTGTGTACTTACTCTCACATGTTTAAACTTCAGTCACCTTCAAAGTGCTCTCCATTGGATGCAATGCACCTGTCGAGACGTTTTTTTCCCCTGCTCACAACAGTTTTTGAACTCTTTGATTTTGATGCCTTTTAATGCTCCTGCCATTTGTTCATTTGTTTCGCCTCTTCCACAGGGACAAAATGTTTTCCTTTGAGGACTTTTTTCATCTGGGGGAAACAAACAATCAAAAAGGTTACTCTGCAGAATAAGGAGGGTGGGGCATGGGGTGAACAAGGAGGGTGGGGCATGGGGGTCATGCTGTTTCGGTCAAAAATTGCTGAACACTCGATGCGGTTTGGGCAGGTGCACTCGTAAATCTCTCATGAAGATGGGCAAATGCATAGAACAAGTCTTCAAAACAATGCTGGCTGGTACATGGACACAGAGGGGCTCCTAGAACACTCAACTAGCAGGGGAAGCCTGTACAACAAGGGGCCCTCCCTGCAGAAGATAATTCTGTTTTGGGCACCCTCCCTCATAAAATAAGGATAGTAGTTGCTGCCTGCCTTTCCTCAGAAAATTGCTGTTTCTCAAATTCAATGGGCTGGGCACTGTATGTACTAAATACATGGAGAGATACAAAAAAATAAGTAAATACAAATGCTTCCCTTCAGAAACTGGCAACTTATCAAAGAGGATAAAGACTATATAACTGTAATAAGTAATGTGCATCATATATTAGAGAAAGTAAAGGGTTATTGAAATGAGGAAAATGCTTCTCTTCTCTAGCAGGTGTTAGGAATAACTCCAGAAGAGAAGCAAAGTGCGAGGCACGTCTGGAAGTATCGATATGAATGTTGATAGTTGGCACTTACTGAATGTTTACTATGTGCTTGACCCTTTGCAATACCCTGTTATGCCCATCTAGCAGCATGAATTATGTTAAATTCATACAATGGGCTACAACACAGCTGGGATTCTCAATCTTGGCACTATTGATATTTGGGCCAGATACGTCCTTGTTGTGGGGGACTACCCTGTGCGTCTTAGTAGCAGCATCTCTGGCCCCTACCACTAGATGCCAGGAATGCCTCTCCGCAGTTGCAAAACCAAAGTTGACTCCAGGCATTGCCGAATGTCTGCTGGGGAGCAAAATTGCTCAGCTTGCAAACCTATATGATTAAGTAATAAATACACACAGTATGCTAGAAAAGGGCATGATTATTCAAGTTAGACAGACTGGGCCTTCAAATGTTCTCCCACTTGGGCAATTCTGGGACATCCCTGCCCCTGTTTCCTCACCTGTAAAATAGAAGTAGTAATAAGAGGAATTATAACAAGCAAATGAAGTAAGATTGGTAAAGTGCTTGCTTTGGCACTGAATAGGTATTATAGAGAGGGTATGATTTTAATTTTCCTACCATAACCTAAGATTGAGAATTATCTCTGTCTCCATGTTCTAGATCAAACTGAGCATAGAGAAGTTAAATCATTTCCCCAGAGTTCATTTGCTCTCAAGGTGCAAAGACCTGTTGAACTGCCTGGGTTGCTTTAACCAATAAGGGTGTTTCAGGAGATCAGGGTAGAGCTGGCAAGAAAGGGGCATGGTGCATAAATCAACCCAGGAGGGTAGGGTATTGTATGGGGTGGAGGCCAGTGACTGTCATGACAGTGCCATGCTATGTTTTAGGTATAAGCAGGGAAGGAGGCTCTTAATATTTTCACTGGAGAAAGAACGTGGACCAGGGGAGAGCAAGGAACAAAACGAATGGAGAAGAGTGTATTTAAATTTAAAATTCAAACCAAAGGTATAATTTTATCAACTCTCATTATAAACACCTAATCATTTGCAAAATAACTCTTAAAAACAAACCAGGAGGTTTAATGAGTCAGTCACACCTTCAATTTCTCAGTGTCGGATTCCACGCTGTTAAGAAGGGATACCTGTTATTACCACATATTTTTTATTCAGAGATGCAAAGCAGGTAACAGATGGAGGAAAAATAATGGTTTTATTAAAGGTAGCAATAAACAGAACAAAGGCGAGATTCGCTTTCATTTAAGAAGCAATGAGAAGTTCCTGGGCTCTCATCATGGCTCGGCTGACTGCAAGCTCTGTGACCCTAAGCATGTCACCTCTCCCAGCCACACCCTCTGGGCCTCAGTGTCCTCACCTATAAAGTAGAAAAAGGGAATTGTGTCAATGTGACTAGGTCCTGCTCTGAAATACTAGGAATCTGAGTTTGCTCCATACTTTCGTGCTCAGTAGCAGCCTCTTCAGCTGTCTGTTTTTTTGTTTGTTTATGTTTTTGTTTTTTTATTGTTGTTCAAGTACTGCTGTCTCCATTTTCTCCCTACCACTCTCCCCTGCCCCACCCACCCCACCTCCCACCCTCAATCCTACCCCCTCTTTGGCTTTGTCCATGTGTCCTTTATACATGTTCCTCAATGACCCTTCCCCTTCTTTCCCCATTATTCCCCTCCCTTTTCCCCTCTGGTTACTGTCAGTCTATTCTTTATGTCAATGTCTCTGGTTCCGTTTTTCTTGCTTATTTGTTTTGTTGATTAGGTTCCACTTATAGATGCGATCATATATTATTTGTCTTTCACCACCTGGCCTACTATGCAGCAGAGAGAAAGAAGGAGCTCCTACCCTTCGCGACAGCATGGATGGAACTGGAGAGCTTTATGCTAAGTGAAATAAGCCAGACTGCCTGCTTTTTAAAAGGCCACCGTGTTGCAGCCCTGGCTTGGCAGGGCACTGACCTTTCCAGGAGGAAATGCAGCCCCACATCCTGCACTCACCACTCCGACCCACTGATCTGCCCTACTCCTTCTCTGATGACAAACCAGGCTTTGATCCTGTCTCTCACCCTTTCTGCTTCCTGCATCCCACTCAGCTAAGAACTGTTTGGTTCCCAGAGCCGAGTATGGCAGCTTCTAAGTGTGGGGGTGAGTTTTCTCTCACCATTGATGTCTCACCACCTTGCAATTAGAAAGGTTTTCTCTAAGCTCTCAGACATCCATAGCATTTTTGGGGACAGAGAAGGATCACAGAAACATCCAGACTTGCTTTACAGGTGAGGAAACTGAGGCCCAAGGGAAAGTTAGGAATGTCACAGAAGACAGAGCTGGTCCTGGGACACTGGGTGTCTCAACTCTTGGTCTGGTTTTGTTAGTGCTCTTCTGGACAACCAGGAGTAAAATGTTTTATCTGGGCCTTATTTCTTGTGTTGAGATGATAAACAGAGAGTTTTAAGTTTACAATTTTTAAATGGAAGACAAAACAAAGAAAAAAAATGAAAAGTAGTGGAGTCTGCCATGAAGAAGGATTGGGAATGTTTGCTGTTAGTTGACATAAAACCTACCTTTGATTGACAATAACTAGTACCTAGGATGCTGCCCACTACAGAGGTGTCCAACCCACAGCCCACGGGCCACATGCAGCTCAGGATGGCTGTGAGTGCGGCCCAACACAAAATCTTAAAACATTATGAGAATTTTTTTGTGATTACATGTTGCAGTGTATTTAATATATGGCCCAAGACAACTGTTCGTCATCCAGTGTGGCCCACAGATGCCAAAAGTTTGGACACCCCTGGATTGCAGTTTTTCTTTAAGCGTCACACATCTGAAACAACATGTTCCAATTCAGGCTTTCGGGCCAGGTAGGCCCTGACCTCAGCGTGGGTCTAGAGATCCGCAGAAGCAAAAATGTTGGTCTGCTTTTGTTCGCTGATAAATCCCAAGTGCCTAGTCCAGTGCCTGACACATGACAGGTACTCAGTTAATATTTGCAAAAGGGCTTTCTGGTTCACATGGAAATGTTAGCACAGCTTGTTTGGATGGATATGTGATAGAAGACACACATACTCACACACACATGCAACATGAAACCAAAATACCTGCCTTCTACCCTGAATATCCTGACATTTACTTTTTACTTGTGCAAGGCATATTTTCTCACTGAAGTTCAGTTTCCTAAAAATGGGAGTAATTATTGCAAATTTGAGAGAGTTGCAAGGATTCAATGTATTAATGGATGATAAAAACCTTCAAGTTAATAAATGATAAAATGCAAGACTGGATGGAGGGGGCAAAAGGGGAAATCAGGGACATCTGTAACATTGTCAGAATAAAAAAGAATAAATACATAATGATACAAAATAAATAAACAAACAAACAAATAAATAAACAACAAAATGTAAGTATGAGGTATTCAGACTATATAAAATCAGTTTTCTTTTGGTTCATAGGCTGACACTCAATCCACTGAGCCACACCAGCCAGGTTTTCTTAACCTGAGGATTAACCTCAGGGAAATCTTTTAATGCTTATAACTGTGTATAGTATTATATGATTTTATTTATTTTTCTGAAAAGTTGTCCTCAGCTGTCATCCAAGTCTCAAGGATATTCAAGATATCTGAAATTTAGTCACTATCCATATATAGTGAGTTTTTCATAATGGCTACTGAAACTTATTTAACACATCCTGGTTGGTATGCAAACTCTCTGAGTTCTCGGCTCTTCACCCAGATGGCTCCCTCCTCCTGTCCTATTACCCAGCTCCTAAGCTCCCCACTTACGACTTTGCTGTCATAACTATCTTTCCAAGCGGTTTCCACTGGTGGTCCCTCAGCTTGCTCAGTCTCCCTCTCCGACCTTCTTCCACTCCCAATATCCGTTCTGATTTCAAGTGATCTTAACCCTCTGCTTCATTCATACCTTTAACTCCTTTGGTCAAGTTTCAACTGCCCTGGTTGGACTCAAGGCCATAACTGTAGCTGCCATCCACCTATAACTCATGCCTGTCTTAATATAGCATCATCTTTCTTTCCTGCTTGTCTCCCTTCAGCAAAGACTTATGGGCACCATATACTATGCCATAAATTATTTATGAGTTAATTAATGCACTCATCCGACAATTATCATCTGAGTGCTTATTATGTGTCAGCAATCAAAAATAAATCCTTTCCCTCTTGGGGCTTACATATCAGAATTGGGGGCAGAAAGATGAATAAGATCTGGGTGCAGCCTTCACAATGGACATAGACTGTTTAAGGTTTTGTGGCACTGATTTTTAGAATAAGGCCAAAAATTAGCCTTTACTTTATAGACAATGGGGAACCATTGAAGTTTTTAAGCAGGAGAATGACATGTGCAAAGTGATATTTTAGGGAGTATAATCTGGTGACATCTATGGGGTAGACAGAAAGTGGCAGATCCCGGGAGCAGAGAGTCTATTACTGTCATTGTCAAGGAGGAAGGTAATTAAGGTCTAGGCTAGCACAGTGACTTTGGACATAGAGAGGAAGTGCAGGCATACCACAAAGAGTCAGTATGATGGTGTGCGGAACAATAGAAGAATGAACAAAAGATGATCCCAGCACCTTAACAGACAAGCAGAAGAATTTCCATCCCGTCTCTTCTGCTCTCCAGCTTGTTCTCCCCACTCCTAGATAGTTATGTGGCTTTTAATATCTCCTTGGCATATATTTTAAGCTTCAACTGCCCTGCCTTCATCCATCGCCCACACTGTCATTAGAGGACTTATGTGAAGAGGCTGAACATTAATGGAGAAAATTGCAGGCTTGGATCGCTCAGGTGTCACCCAGAAAAGATTCTTTCAAAGGTCATCCCCTCCTCCTTCAGTATCTAATGATCCCTTCATTTCCCTTAATGCCCCTTCTCTTGTTGTATATCAATTATTTATTCAAAGGAATCAACAAAATACCCCTATTTTGTCTGCTGCCCCACCAGGGCCAGCAAGAACCTAAAGAAAACATGGAAAGGGAACCCAAGGAGAGACAGCCAGCAGGACAAGAAAGGAGGGACCGTCACCTGACATCTCAGCCTGGTGAGCATCTGAGTGCATCTGGTAATTACCAGTTAGCAATGGGATGCTTAACCCTTCAAGAAGGCCAGAATCTGGGGAAGTGTAGAGCAATGCCTGAGGCTTCCTTGTTGATTCCTCCTTACGTCTCCATATGTGACTCTCCCAAAGGACCCCAACACACAGTGGCCACTCTTCTTTCAGTATTTCAGACTCTCTCGAGGTCTTAGGATTCACCATGACCTTCAGTCATGGGATCCTGAGGTGATCTGGCCCTTCACTCTTTCTGCCCAATGGGGTTTCCTGCTCACCATATCCCCATCAGAGGGATTGGTGGTGTTAGGGATGGGCAGGTCACAAAAACAACATTGCAATTCTGTGGGAATCTCTATTTTTACTATCTGCCTGGAATCTTCTGCTACCCTTGTCCTTGTTGTTGGGTTCGTGTTAGACGTAGAGAAGGCAGCCAGGCAAGAGTGTCAAAGTAGAGGGTTGATCACATCAAGGTAAAAGACAGGATCACCTCAACAGTGTGGTCACCGTTAAAACTGCTTCACCTCCAAAGGGCTTTCATATTCATCATCTGATTTAGGCTTCACAATGATTTAACCTGGGATAAATCACTCACTCCCAGTATACAGCCTGAGAGAAGTCAAGTGATTGCTCCATGTAATAGGCCCAGCTGGGACCCTCCACCAAAGCTCCAAAAGTCTGATGCTTCTCCCATTCCACAGTTTCCTTAGGACATGGGGGGTGAGGGAAGGATAAGTTTACTGACTTCCATATTTTTCCTGGAGCTCATTCTGTGCTGCTCAGTGCCTCCAGGGTATCAGTAGGTCACTGTTGGGATGAGACACACACATGCATGCATGCGCACAGACACACCCAGACACACCCAGACATGTGGATTGGTAAATAAGGCAGAATAAAGTTCAGTACGCTGTTGGGCAGTTTACCCTGTGCCTACTATGGAACTGAATTGGCAAGGAAGAGGAATCTCATATTGTATACCTTCCACCTGTCAGGTACTATTCTGATTCTGTGATCTCATGTAACTGTATTAGGTTGCTCCAGAGAAACAAAAAAACAGGGACAGAGATCGAGACAGAGCTAGAGACATAGACAGAGAGGTCAAGATAGAAAGATATACAGGGGTGGGCAACGTAAGTTAATACTAATAAATAATGCAATAATTAATAAATAATGAACTGTATTTCATGTACCCCTATACTTGAGGGGCATTTTTATTATAGGAATTGGCTTAGGCAATTATGGAGGCCAAGAAATCCCCTGATCTTCCATTTGCAGTGGGAGAACCAGGAAAGCTGGCGGTATAATTCAATCCCAGTCCAAAGGCCCGAGAATCAGGGGAGCAGAGGTGTAAGTCCTAGACGGGAGAAAATAGATGTCTCGGGTCAAGCAAAGGACATTTCCCCTGTTTCTGCCTTTTGTTCTATTCTGGCCCTCAGTGGATTGCATTTTGCCGACCCACATTGCTGAGGGCAACCTCCTTTAATCAATCTACCTATTCAAATGCTAATCTCTTTCCTTAGAGCCTCACCAACACACCCAGAAATAATGTTTTACCAGCGATCTGGGCCTCTTTAGACCAGTCAAAAGACACATAAAAGTAACTATCACACTGCCACAGTGTCCCTTAGATTCCCAGCCATTCTTTCCACAGATGTCAATAACTGGCTGCTGTCATTGCACAGAGTGCTAGGACTATTACCTTAAAGTGTCCTTAGAGGTGTGTACCCAGAGTAGGCACTGAAGACTGAGGCTGGAATCATTCATTATGCTCTTTACCCATGAGAGTACTGGTGCTCAGAGAGGTCAATTTATTTGCTCATGGTTATAAAGACTATGGTGAACTCTATGGTACTGAAAGGGAGCAAGGTCCACTGTTCACCCAGGTGTAAACTAGTGTGCCAGCGTGCCTAATATATTGCTATTTGTGTTGGGGGGATAAAGTTTGTTATTTGATATTCCTGTGTACATGTCTCTGAGAAGAAAATACAAGATATTGGTAACTCAAACTGCATCCAAAAAGGAGCCTGAAAGTTCGAGAGAAAGGGAAATTTAGATTTCACTGTCTACCCTTTGTACTATTGGAATGTTTCTGTTCGTGTATACGTATTACTTAAAAATAAAAGCATAAAGCCTGCTGAAGTTAATAATTCATTGAAATGAGATTCAAACCCAAGTCTCAATATACCTCGAGAAAAATGTGTTGAAGTATTACTTGAAATGTAATATGGAAGAGCGTAGACTGGGCCACACACACACACACGCACACACACACACAACACAAAGGGAAGGTGTGTGGGCTGTAGGTTCAAATGGACCAGGATACAGAGGTGTGAATGGCAGTGGCATGTCTGGAAAACGATCTTGCTAGGACAGCTGACATGTGACAACCATGCAGGTCTGTGAGGCTGAGTGGAGGGAAGGGGTCAGGCTGCTGAGGGTCCCAAAGCCTGAGCTCTCCGCTTTGGACAGGACTCAAGCTGTCACCAGAAGAAGGTTATGTTTGAGAGCCACTTTCCTGACTGTGAGCGTTATTAGCAATTGTGTCAAACTGCTTTTTCCTAAAGGTCTTCCCAGGGCTGCCAGAGCTTTAATGTTAATTGGACAGATTGTCTTTGGATTTGAAACACAAACTGTGATTAATGAAACAACTGTTAACGAGTTTGGCCTGAGGTGGTTTCTCCACCTTGCTCCTCCTGCTGATACAGATTTGAGGAGGTCTTACTGTGCTTTTTTGACCACGGTGCCTGGTGTGGGGAAATGGGCAGCCTGCTCTGAGAAGGATGGGATTTTTGACCTGAAGCTATCCTCAAGATCTCTCCCTCCATGTCCCTCGTTTGAGTCTCAGACAGGAGAGAGAGTCTTGTCTAAGGCAACACAGGGAGTGGTAGCAAAGCAAGGCTACAACCTAGGATTAGGGTTTTGTTCTGGAAATATGATTAACTCCTCTTTCCTCAGCCTTTTCTAGCTTCTTTTCCTTGCCTTTTCCAGTCCTTTTAATGATCCGACGTGCCTCCATCACACCAATCCCTCATGCTCTAAAATATGTCACAGGTGCATCATTTCCTCCATGTTCTTTAGAACAGGTCTGTTTTACTCATCATTGGTAAAAGGTTGTCTAATGGTGACACAGAAATACTCACGTTAGCGTCATGGAAACCAGGATTTGTAGTTCATCTCTACTGCCTAAGAGCTCTGGGATTTGGGGCAGTTTCCTCATATCTAAAACTAGCAAAAAAATGATCCTTACCTTATAGGACATTACAAGAATTAGGCATGTGATGTGTGTAAAGTATTCAGCACAGAGCCTGGGGATCGTGTGTGCTCACTGCATGGCAGTCATTTTTCTCACCTGCTTGGTTCTGCTTGCCGACTCTAGTTTTGCCTTCCACCACAGATCCGCTCTCGTATGGCTGCCACGGGCACCAAATTAGTCTTGTGCTAGCCCATGATTTTCAGGTCTAGCATTGTGGCAATTTGAACCAGTGCTTACTGTCACACCCCCACCCCCGCCTTTGTCTGTGATGCCTAGAAATGCACAATAAGTCCCAAGAGCACGTAAATTAAAGACAGCACTAAATTCTGTCTTAGAGGAAGAAAGGATTTTGCTGAATATAGATGATGGTGTCACCCAGGCTCAGTGAAGGGCAGAGTTTCGAGACAGAAAACAACTGAGTTACCCCATGAAGATGGGCCACCTATCAAGCAGAACACTTAGCTTGGATTGCTATGTTAGTGAAAAATAAATATTTATTGGATTAGAAACTAAAATTTTAGAGTCTATCAGTTAACTATAACAGAGCCAACCTTGGTAATAATAATACCTTACAATAGGACACTAGATGTGTATATATTTATAATGTATATAATACATGTCTTATTTACTTTTATATATACATGAGTTATTCATAATATTTTTGTTGCTAAGTTCACATTAAAAAATATATGAAAGAAGCAATCTGCCCTGACCAGTGTGGCTCAGTTGGTTGGGTGTCATCTGCAAAGTGAAAAGTCGCCAGTTCGATTCCCAGTCAGGACCCATGCCTGGGTTATAGGCCAGTCCCCGGTTGTGGCATGTGTGAGAGGCAACCGATTGATGTTTCTCTCACACACTGATATTTCTCTTCATCTCTTTCTCCTTCCTTTCCCCTCTTTCTAAAAATAACTATATGAAATCTTTTTTAAAAAAAGAAGTGATCTATGTTGCAATTTTGCTCAAAACTTAAGTACAGCAGCAAGTGCAAAGGCACATATTTTGTTCTGTTTCATTTTGTTTTAGGAGTACTCTTGTGTGCCTTCTGATAACTCAATTCTTTCACAAATTTTCCTTGTTCCAGTTGCCAAGGACTATTTGTCCCTATAGCTTGTCGTGGGGCCATGTCGCTCTCAGACGTGTCATTTATTATGGTCTTCGGCGGTACAGTTTTCTCATTAGCCTGCAACATATAAGATAGTGTGACAGTCCCCTTCACTGAATCATTTTCATGATGTCAAGTTAAATTCTTAATTTGTCAATTAAGTCAATAAATTAATTTCTTAGTCCGTGAAAATATCTTTTGATTACAACCCATTGCTCAGATAGAGTGATTTTTGTCATTATAAATGCTGAAGTATAATTAATACAATGACAGATACAGAAGAAGTATTGTCACTTTGACATTAGGATGTGCAGACTACGTGCTGTCCAAACTTGCTTACCAACACAGGAGAAGTCAAATGCTTTCACCTGGCATCACAAACTGACACTGCCATAATTATAAAAAACAAACACAAATATGGGCTTTGAAATTAGATGGTCGTCGCAGTGATAGCTTCGCAATTTAGAAAATCTAAGGGAAGCTAACATTAATTATTAAGTCATCATCTAAATGATCATTCCCATGCAGATCCAAAGACAAATGTATTCTCTTTGACTTTTTATTATAATTGTAAAAAATTAAAAGCAAGGTAATTACCCATCAGATTAAGAACACAACCCCTGGAGTTAAGCTTTCTGAGTTCGAAAGCTAACCACCACACTAAGATATGTGATCTTGGGAAAGCTCCTTAAAATTCTGTGTTTCTCTTACCTCAGATGTAAACCAGTAATGGCCATTTTGCAGATAGTGTCCATCCCTGTTCATATGCACACTACCCCTGACCTTCTAACTTCTCTCCTGTATCACAAGGACTTGATGAGTAGAAGCTGTATTTCCTGCACCTCCTTACAAGTAGGGTTCCAGTGTCGGGTCCAGCAATGGAAAGCACTTTTGCAAGATTACAGGGGAGAAGCGAGGAAGAGCCGTCCTTCTATTACCACCACCCTCAGTGGTGGCAGCAGGTGAAGGTGGACCCCCACAGGGGCAGAGATGCTGTAGGGTGGGCGCGGGGGGCAGCAGACCAGGAGACTTTCTTCAGTGGAGGTGGTTTCCAGTTCTTTTAATTCCTGAGTAGCTCAGTTATATACACGTATATTTTTATTCTTGCTTTGCCTAAAATACCTTAACTGGTTTCTCTTTTCGTGATGCTACATTGCTGATAAAGTTATTGTATCAACATAACAGGGTTGCCATGAGGGTCCACAGAAGAAATGTAAAAGCACACAGAATATGGCCAGAAACTGACAGCATTCACTGAATGTTAGGTTTTTGCTGTTGCCACAGTCATTATTCCCTTGAGGATGTGTCTCATGCTGCTTTTCCTTCATATATCAAGTCATCTGTGTTTATTTCCTGGACATTCACTGAAAATGTTATGTTTTGGAGATGGTTAGATTCTGCTATAGTCTTCAAAGACTGAGGGGTTTTGTTTGCTTTCGAAAATAGAAGATAGAAGATAATATGGTTGGGTGCAAAATGAAAACTCTGTCTCTTAGTTGCTCAAGTCTCAGTTCAGTTCTTTTAGCCATAGCTGGTTTATTTAAACTCTACCCTGTGCATGAGTGATTCAGCTATCAGAGATTTGGGAAGAATTTATGTATGGGATTTGGGCTCTACACCTCTGTCTCTGTCTTTTGTAAGATTTGTCTCTCAACGTTTCAGCAAATGTGATTGCTACAAACTCTAGCCTCCGTTTGTGAAGCCAGAAAAGCTATAAACATTCTATCAGAGCTTTAACTGCCCTGCATGGTGCAGACGAGGGATTGCCCGTATGCTAAGATAAGATATGAACAGAAGAACCTCATTTTTCTTCCAAGTGTCTCCTCTCCCTCCACAATATGCCTACCTTTTGTCACTCTCCATTGCCTTGAATTATGTATTTTGTCCACTGTTTATTGTTATCCACAGAAAGGCCAGTCTGATAGAAGTTTATTTGGCTGTTAGTAGAAACAGTGGTAGCTGTGCACACTATTAATATTTCATTGGCATAAATATATATGCATATTCCATTATCTATTGCTGCATAACAAAGTTCCCTGAAACTTAGTGGTTTAAAATAATAACTATTTTTCCACACAATTCTGTTGGCTGGCTTGGCTCAGTGCGGGGGAGTCTTTTGCTCAGTGTGGGATTGGATGGGGTCTCCTCCTCAGCTGAATTCAGCTGCAGGTGGGAGAGGCTAGAAGTTAAAAGAAGCCTTCAATCACATATCCAGAACCTTGATGTTCTTGCACCTGGCCTTTCACGTGGCCAGCTTGGGTTTCCTGCCTGAATAGTGATCTCAGGGTAGTTGGCTTTCTTACATGGCAGGTAGCTTTACAGAGAGTAGAATCAGAAACTTTCAGATTTCTTAAGGCCTGGGTCAGAAGCCCAAAAATATCACTTCTGCTACATTCTATTGGTCAGTACAGGTCACAGACCAGATTCAGTAGACTCCACCTCTTGATCAGAATGATGACGTGAGCATGCAAGAAAGGCAGAGATGCATAGCAGCCATTTTTATTTTGGTGGGCTGAAAAGAGAGCTGTTCAGGGTAGAATCTTCTGTTGTACCTGCTATATTTTATTTCTTAGATGTACGGCAAAATAATAAAATCTAAATATTTGTTAATTCTGAGTAGCTGAATAGATGGTTGTTTGCTATATTACTCTGAAGTGCTTTGCTTGATTTGTTTTGTATGTTTAAAATTCTTCCAAATTATAGGTTAGTAGACTTTGTGAATCCCTCAGGCTGTATCGTTGGGAAACACTGACTCCTCTTGATTGGCACCGATTCACAGGCTCTTCTTACTCTGTCAGTCATGGTATTGAGAAGGAGGAAGATGACCTGTGAAAGCTTATCTAAGCTCTGTGGCCCCACAGTCTTCCTGCTGTGCCTGGGATCGCTTCATTCCCAGCATTGCTCCTTAATCACCCTTCTGGTTATTCTACTCCAAAGCAGCTTCCTGTTTTCATGCCCTGAACTCCTCACATTGCTCTGTTCTCCACCTCATTATCAGAATGTGCTGCTCTAGTTTTGATCACTTGAACGTGAACTACCCTTGTAGCTGTGTAGACATGACCCAACCAATAGGCATCTATCTCCTTCAGTATCCATTAAGCTAAGGAGAGTGATCAGAGAAATTGCAGGGACCAGGATACTCTCCACTGGGGTCACTCTGGCCATATTCATCCTGTAGTTCTACAGAGGAACACTTCAAATGGATCACTCTAGAGATGAAAGGCAAAGACTTCTGAGAAGCTTTGCTGACTTATAAGAGGAAATTCATTTATTAACCAAATTTTCTGTTTAAATAGAAATCATAATAATCTAATATAGAAAAATAGTCTACAGAGTAAGTTTAAAGAATGTACGTATAAGAAGACATCACTCCCCTTTATTTGTAAGACTAGAGTATTAGAGACCACCTGACAGACTCTGTCTGGGGGAAGAATGACATAAATCACAGCACTTCAGCATTTTAACAATTCAGGGAATGTCATGGGAAAGTGTTCATTACTAATTTAAATTAAGGCTAAAATTTATAGAACAGTTTTTAGAGTTTTATAATATAATCCTGTTAAAAAAATAGACTTGATATGAGTGTATTTATTGTTATAAATATAAAAAAAACATACTAATAATAACTTTCTTATTGAATGCCTCCAATGTGTCACATACTGTGTGTGCAATGTACATACGCCAGCTTATCTAGTCATTCCTCACCACATGGGTTTTATTATTGCCATTTTATACACATGGAAACTAAAGGCAGGAAAGCCAAGGAACTAGTCCGTGGCCTGGTAGCAAAGTTTGTACACACTCTTTGATTTGCCTAACGTAAGTGCCCATAAACTTGGCTAGTTCACGATATTGCTGAGCTTCATACTTTTCAATTTCTATCACTATAATGATTATCTTACTTTCTGTCCTTGCTTGTATCCTGCTGTCTTCCTCCAATATTCTTGGCAGACTTCTTGAAACCATGATGAAAAGTTGTTATTAGACCATTCTAAGATATGGTAATATTGGCTGGGGACACTTACATATGTGTTTTGAATAGCTTAAAAATACACAGGGTTCAAAATACAGAAGAATATATTACCCCATCCCCCAGGGGTTTCCACCCCCAAAATGGCCAGTATTTCCTATTTCCTATGTATGCCTTCCAGTTGAAATGTATTCATACCTAAGCAAATAGATATTCTTCTTCATGTTTTTACACAAATAATAGCACACGGTTCACACTAATCCTCATTTTCCATATACCAATATGACTTATAGACTATTTCATCCCTGAATGTGAGAAGATTCCTCATTCTTTTTTATGGCTTCATAGTATTAGTATTTCTTTTTTTATTTTTTTCCCATTTTTATTTATTAATTTATTTTAATTACTTTATTGTTGTTCATTTACCGTTTGCATTTTCCCCCCACAACTCCCCCCCACCCCACCCCAGCCAATCCCACTTCCCTCCCTTGCTTCTACCCTCCCCCTTGGTTATGTCCATGTGTCCTTTATAGTGTTTCCTGGAAACTGTTCCCCACACTGTTCCCTCCCCCTTCCCCTCTGGCCATTGTTAGATTGTTCTTAATTTCAATGTCTCTGGTTGTATTTTGTTTGCTGTTTTCTCTTGTTGATTATTTTCCAGTTAAAGGAGAGATCATGTGGTATTTCTCCCTCACCACCTGGCTTATTTCACTTAGCATAATGCTCTCTAGTTCCATCCATGCTGTTGCAAAGGGTATATGCAAGTCGTCTATGTGTTTAACAAGTCATCTGTTCATGGGCTTAGAGGTTGTTTGCAATTGTTTGCTTTTGCAAACAGTGCTGCAATATTTTTATTATTTTGCATAGACTTAAATATCTATATAACATATATTACTAGAGGCAGAATTGTTGTTAATGAGTAAGTGCACTTATAATTTAAGTGCATACTTTCAGGTTGTCCTCCAGAGTTTACCAAATTAGAATCCTACCAGCAATGTATAAAGTTGCCTATTTCTTCACATCCTCATCAATACATTCAAACTTTTAAGTCTTGGATAATCTGAAAAGTGAAAACTATTATCTTAGTACAGTTTTAATTACTCTTTGCACAGATTCAAAAAGCTCGCCAAATCCCAAACAGGATAAACCCAAAGTACTCAACAAAAATAAGTATCATACTCAAACTTCTAAAAATGTTTCTTTCTCTGAAAAAAGACAAATTCCTAAAACAGTGAAAGAAAGATGACCTTAGCTATCAAGGAAATTATTTGAATACAGCATATTTCTCATCAGAGACTATGGAGGACGGAAAGAGTGGCACAAAGTTTCCAAGTGCTAAAAGAAACGATGTAATAAAAAAATAATTCCTATAGCAACAACTAAAAAAGGGATTTTCTCAAAAACACTACAGATAAAGCAAAATGAAATTCTAAACTGCTCAAGTAACCCACCAAGAGGTAGGAAAAATAAAAGAGAATGCAAAAAAAATAACAAATGCAAAACAAAAGACTTAAAATTAATAGAAGACTTAAACCCCAATATATCAATTGTTGTAAATTTAAATGGCCTAAATACACCAATTAAAAGACAGAGATGAGCAGAGTAATTTTTAAAAGTGTATCATCTGTTTGTTGTCTACAAGAAGCTCACTTCAACTATTAATTAAGTTACCTACTTAATTAGGTTAAAAGTAAAATTATGAAAAAAATGATATGATGTCAACATTAATCAAAAGAATACAGAGTTGGCTATATTAATGTCAGATCAATGGACTTCAGAGCAAAGAAAACTACCAAAGACAGAGAGATTTTATAAAGATAAAAGGACCAATCTTCCCAGAAGACATACGAACACTAGATGTCTGTGCATCAGACAATGGAGTTGCAAAATATTACATATGAAGCAAGAAAAAAAACAATAGAACTAAAAGGAGAGATGCACAAATCTGCCATTATAGTTGGAGACTGTAATACCCATTTCTTAGCAATTGATGAAAAAGTATACCAAAAAAATCAGCAAGGATACAGAATAATTTAACAATACCGTCAAACAATGGGATATAATTGAAAGTTATATTAGGTTGGCCAAAAAGTTCATATGATTTTTTCCATAAAATAAAAGACACATTTTTCATCTTCACCAATAACTTTATTGATTTGGGTATTTTGAGTATGTCAGCTATCTCCTGTGTGATATATAACCTTGATTGTTCTCAATTAATGTCTTTATTTGATCACTATCAACTTCAACTGGTCTACCCAACTGTGGAGCATCATCCTGGGAGAAATCTCCAACAGGAAACTTCACAAACCACTTTTGAAACATTTGATCAGTCACAGAATATTCTCCATACACTACACAAATATTTATTTGTTTTTTGCATTTCAGTTGCATTTTTACCTTTCTTGAAATAATAAAGCATAATATACTGAAAATGTATATTTTCTTTCCTCTTCAATATTAAAATGGCTACACAAAACTCACCAATTTTGATAAGATTTTTTTAATGCACACTGATATGATAACTGTCACAATACAATCTAACAAAATTGTTGCTGATGAAGTTAAAGACAACTAAGAGCT
>VMDR010015995.1:0-21659 GCA_007922815.1 Macrotus californicus | reverse complement strand
TAAATGGTAGGTAGAAGATAGACAGGGGGAGGTTAAGAATAGTATAGGAAATGTAGAAGCCAAAGAACTCATATATATGACCCATGGACATGAACTAAAGAGGGGGAGTGTGGGGGTAAGGGGTGTGCAGGGAGGGGGGTGGGGGGAGGAGATGGGACAACTGTAATAGTATAATCAATAAAATATATTAAAAAAAAAATTCCAAAATACTCTGAAATCTGCCACGAATCCCTGAAGAATGAACAAATGATCATTACCAGAAAACTGGTAACTTGGCTTTTCTATATCACTCAGTACAGGGATGGGAGAGAAGGGTAGGGGGACAAGAGACTTATACTTATGGAGTACCTATTATATATACAGCATTGATTGGTTATTTTCTTTGATCCTTATAACTCAACATGGTAATACCATCATTCTTATTCTAACAATAAAGAAACTACATTTAACAGAGGTTAAATTCCCTACTCAGTCACATAACTAAGTGGTTATTCATAGTTAGCTGAAATTTAAACCCAAGGCTATGTGACTCCAAAGCTCACTCTTCTGCCTATACCTCTGGAGAGGTCTAAGCTTCATGGCGCAGGGAATGCCGGGTTATATACAACACTCCCAAACACAGTAGTGAACCCCCAAACCACTTTCCCTTCTCAGTTTTCTTTTTTAAGCCCAGGCAGGATTAGTCATTTCCTCCTCTGCATTTCCATTTAACATCTTGTATGCACGTCCACATTAGAGTAATTGTTGATTTACAGGCCTGTTCATGGTTGCCCCCACTAGACTTCCAGCTTTTCATGGACAAACAGTGTAGCATCTGTGTACTCTCAGTGTCTAGAACAAGACTTGTGGATAGTAGGCACTCAATAACTGTTTATTGAATAATCCGCAGATTCCCTAACAGCAGTAATGTGTCATAGTCCAATCGCCCATAACCAATTCCAGGTCTCTATGTTTGAACTGTCTTCAGTCTCCAGGCCCCCAAGCCTCATGAAGTTTCCATGAGCAGCAGGTATCGCATGTATGTGAAGATATGTAAAGCACTGTGTATCAGAACGGTCACATACTGACTAACATAAACAAAGACCTTTTGAGATTGTGCTTTATGGTAACGTCAGAAACCCTTTTTAGTAAATGAGAAAACAGCTCTTTCACTCTGCCTGAGTTTGGATGCATTAAAAGGCCCTGAAAGGCAGCACGTGTGCACGTGTGCACGCGCACACACTGTGCACTAACATTATCCCTGCAGTATCAGGAACCTCCTGAACTGTAATCTCACCACATGGAGGCCGAATCACAATAGTAAGTACAAGAGGCACTTACACCACAAATTCTTTAAACATATTCATCGCTATCAGCAACAATGTTAGATTCAATTAGGCAACCCTGATTCGAGCTGCATACGATCTGTACTGTAATTAGATCCTTTGTTTCACCACTGAGGAGAGGTCATTAAGGGGCACACTGTCCTATAGGTGATCACTCTCTGGACCTTCACAGTGTGATGGCAATGGGCAAAGAAAATGTAGTTTCTTACCCTGCATGGCAGTACAAAGGGAACAAACAGTGCCTGAATTCTACTTATTTCCATTTTTTTGTCAAAATGTCCTTAGGATAATCTTGCTGAGTCCACAGAGTAGATAACAGAGTGATCACCATCACTTTGACCCACCTGGTAGAAAGGCGAAAACCAAGCCTCACTGCTGTAGAGCCCCATGCTGCGACTGTCGTGTTGCCGTCCACACCGTCGTTCAGTGTGGGGGTGGTGTCAAGAACTGTGAAGAGTCTGATGTTAGCTTGCATGCACTCCACATGCAAGCTAATAAATTAAATCACCATAGTTTCATGTATTGTGGCAGAAGAAATAAGAAAATTAAAAGAAATCAATGACAAAGGATAGTTTATTAATTACAGCAATCGTTGGTAAATCAACCAGGCTGGTCTGGGGTTGCCATTAGTAAGAGTAAAAGCATCATGCCTGCAAATGGTCAGAGTAGAGTCACAAATTTTCTAATTAAAACACTTCCTACCCCTTATGTCCTAATAATTCCCCAGGAAGCAACTGAGAGAAAATGACCCCTTCTGGGGAGAGTTGCATTCATTTATCAAATTGTCTTACTGAAGTAAATGGACGAGGAGGAAGAGAGGGAGGTAGAGTTGGAGATGTTATTCAGTCAGTTGTGGAGGAGGCCACTTCAGTGCTCAGCAATACCAGATGTCCATGGGTGGCAGGGAGCATGGAAGGTCCATCAAGTACCATGATTATCAGCCTATTGTTAAGTAGCTTTTGATAAAAGACACACCATTCATTGTCAGACTGCAAATGGTCCAGATAGCAAAAAACTGGATACGGAATAGTTTCGAGGGCCACGATGTTGTGGCCACAGTTGGCTGATCAGACTGGAACAAAACACCTTAACCTGAAAAAGTACCAACAACAGTGAAGCCCCATGGATAGCCCTGAGAGGGAATCAAAGGTGAATGTAGTCCATGTGCCAAGAGTGGGTGCAGGCAGTGCCCCAAGAGATGTCCTCCCTCATTGAAAGACAAATGGGTCCACTTTGGGCAAGAGTTCCAGGTCTGCCAGGCAGTAGTAGTGTGTATATCAGAAACATAGAGGCCTTTACTTTGTGCCTGATCTATGATGGCAGATATGTTTCCAGGTCCGATAATTGTGATAGATTCACGCAGGATGGTAGAAATCTGGGCAGTATAGGCTTAATCAGTAACTTGTAACCAGTCAGTCTTATCAGAGAACTGACTATTAGCATTGGCTGTTCCAGACAGTTCTGTTAGCAGCCACAATTTATTTCCACAGTTTGCAGCCCTAAGCAGAGGTATCTTCAATCTGCCAGTCTTTAGTTTCTAAGTGGCAGGCCAAATAGCCGGACCAGCGGCAACAGCTCAAGAATCAGTAAAAAATATAACCAGGTTCTTCAAGGACAGAGCTCTGAGAACAGTCTTGAGTTCTGTCCACTGAGTGGAGCAACTTCATTTTTGTTTTTGTTTTTGTTTTCATCTTTGGAGCAACTTCATCACTGGCACTAAAGTTGATCAGCCATAGCAGCCCAGTTAATACCACCAGGTTTCCGCTTAACAGAATAATCAGGCCCAGGCATTTAGGGAAACTGCTGTGAGCTGAGGACTGTATAGTCAGTACTATTGCTTCAGTTGGCATCGTGGGAGATGGATTTTCCCCAAAGGAGTAGGAACCACTTTTACATGTAAAGCCTAGATACTGCTAAGGCCAAACTGGTAGTTTCCTGAATATATTGCTTTCATTAACAAGTGAAGCTTTTTGGGACCATCTCCTTTTTTAGTCGTTGAATCTGAGTTGACTCACCCCAAAATAGAAATATCACGTCTGATAGTCACAAGGCTTTCATGGGTCAGGCATTCAGTTTTGATAAGAGCACAGTAGAAAGCTAATAACCAGTTTTCAGAAGGAGTGTTCCTGGTAGCTGCATCAGGGAAGTAATGGGTCCAAAACTCAAGGCGCACCTCTGGGTGGAGGCTGCCTCCAGTCAACAAAATCACAGAGACTTGTAGCTCAGAGGTGGTCATCAGAGTCTCAGGCCCCCAAATTCAGAGAGTGTGTTGTAACTTTCTGGACATTTCCAGGGCAGCCTGTTGGTTTGGGCCAACTCGAAGGATGCTGATTAGCACCTCAGCCCATATAAAGAGCCAAATAGAATCCTAAGTGAGACACATACTACCCCTGATACTCAAAGTGTCCAAGATGGGCCTCGTGTTTGGTGGTAGGGGATCAAAGAGACAGCAGTTTTTCCTTGACTGCCAGAGAAACTAGATGTTGTGAATCTATCCACATAGTTTCAAAAAACTCTACTTGGGCACCAGGCCCCTGAATTTTGTCAGGGTCATCAACACCTCAGATAATAGAGGTGTGATAATTCTGCAATCAGAGTAGTTGAACTGAGGTTTCTTATCTGCCAACTGATAAGATATTATCTATACAATTAAAGCTTTGGATTCAGAGGGCAGAGGCAGTCACTAAATGATGACACACACACACTGGCAACTAAATTCCATTGTTGCTCCTTGTCACACCAGCTGTGCCAGGTATTGTGACTGCAGCTGAATTCATTTTACAGACTGATGGCATGTATACCACTGGTGCTTGAAGCCCTCCAGTGTGTTTTTAGTGCTCTACCAGGGTACTTAAATTTCCTGGACATCACTAAAATTGTTTATGTCTCCCATTAGCATTCTCTATGTGCTGCTCTTCTCATTTGGGGAGAATCCTCTCTAGTAGTTCTGGGACAGGGAATTACAAGCAATTCTTATGGGCATTAAGATACAGAAGCAGCAACAGTACATTGAATTGGCTCACTGAGTCAGTCCAGCTTCTTCCCCCACTGTGAACCTTGCCCAAACCCCATTAGCTGAATCTGTATGCCTTTTCCTTTCACACATCCAGGTTAGGATAGTGAATTGGGCTCCCATATCCAACAGAATCATAAAAGTTTTGATTCACTCCAAGATGGATGGGTCTTACTGAGATAAACGTGTGTGGCCTTTGATCTTCCTTGAGGATAGGGAAATCTTGGCCCCCACCTCTAATTGTTTCTCCTTAATGTGGTAGAAGTCGGAGGGGGTAGAGAGCAATCATTTTCTCATTGTCGTTCATCAACATTGTAAACTAGTCCAAGTCAGTGTCTCATATGCAGTTTCCCATAGTCTTTCTCTTTAGGAAAACCTCCTCAGGAAGAAGGTCAGTGCTCCCTCACAGCAGCCAGGATCCACTGTCATCTCCAAATGGATCTAAAGTAAGCACTATAGACTACAGGAGAGTTTGAGCTGTAAGATAGCCAGCCCAGCTGTTGCCATTCTTCCTTAAGAAGCATATAACACATCCCAACCCCTCATCTCCCAAGAGACCAGCCAAAGCTCTAATGACTAGTCTGCTTTTTGTCCGTAGTGGTAGCACATTTCCTTCCTTTTATTCTCACTGTGGATGTGTCTCTGTAACTTGCGTGAATGAGGATGGAACTTCCTGCCCACTCAGGATGAATCTTAGTATCAGCTGTTACAATGGACATATTTGAGGTTGACCCCTTGGTTGGTGAGGAAGTTCCTCACACCCAGAGACTTAGCAATAAGCAGGGCCCTGATCATGCAACTCTCATTGAAACTACTTCCTTCCAGCTACCTTCCCAATTCCTTTTCATTAACAGGCAATAAAGTAAAAAACAAACATATAAATAAAAGTAAAACATTTAGCCCTGGCTGGTGTGGCTCAGTGGACTGAGTGCTGGCCTGCAAACCAAAGGGTCACTGGTTTGATTCCCAGTCAAGGCACAATGGCTGGGTTTCGGGCCAGGTTCCCAGTAGGGGGTGCGTGAGAGGCAGCCACACATTAATGTTTCTCTCTCTCTTCCTCCCTCCCTTCCCCTCTCTAAAAATAAATAAATAAAATCTTTTAAAAAATAAAATGAAACATTCATTTCCTAGTTGCCCATGCAGTTTAGTCAATCACTGTTGATCCCCATGGACTTCCTTCAAATTCTGTTAAATGGCATGTAAGGCAGTCATCCTTCCTCTTCCAGAAAGCCATGTCTTTGTCAACATCCCAATAGCACTGCTGAAACTGTCAAGAACTGTGAAGGATCTGGCATTTACCCACCTTTCAAACCAGTAAGCTAGCCTGCCATAGTTCCAATGGTCAATAAATGCCCCCGCTGTATGCTCCAAAGAGAGACATTACCTGTCACTTTCAAGTCTCATGGCTGCATAAACACCCTTTTAAAGGAACAACTGGCAAGTCATTGAGTTGCTCACAGGACTGTGTAGAAATATAGAAGATACATGAAGAATTATTTCTTTTTATTTATTTCATTTTTTAAAGAATTATTTCTATTAGTGTAAAGAAATACCCAGCAACAAACGACATGGGACTAGCACTCAAATACTCAGTGACTAAGAATTAGGTCTGCAGTTCATATCACTCTGTAGATAATAAATAGAGGTGTTGGGAACTTATGATTACATAAATACAATTTCAACCTTCCAGAAGAGCTTAAAATGAAAAACTCCCTTAAGAGGAGGAAGTCCCTGAGAATTTCAGGCATGGAGGGACAATAGAAGTCAAAGCACGGTAAGAAAACAAACAAACAAACTAGGTTAAATTCGAGAGTTGTCACAAACTTTTGAAACAGAGTGATGGGTATCTGCAGGTTCCTGTTACTATTGACTCTATTTTTTGTGTGTTTAAAATTTTTATATATTTTTTTTAATTTTAATTAAATAATTTGAATATAGAATTCTCCACTGAAGAGAAAATGCTTAGGATAAAAGCCTCTGTTATTTAATGTTGACATAAAACATTTCTCCCCCAGAAAACCTCTACTATAGAAGAAAGAAGAAAAATATGTATAGATATAATTGAAATTGAAATTTTAGTTTTAGCAATACTTGACATATTTTAAATATGGGGACAAAGACGTAGGACGAAAGAAAGTTAAACAAAGCAGGCTGGCTGACCAAGTGCGGTGTCCAGCCTACTAGAAGTGCTAACACCTAACCCATGCATCATACAGTTCCAGTGCTCACTGAGCAGAACAAGGAGAACGAGGGCCTTGCAAACGTTTACGACTGAGACTGCTTCTATATAACAACAAATGAAACCAAAACAAAACTGACTTTAGGAGGAATCTAGTCACTCCTTCTTTCGTTGAGTATCAAACAAGTGTCAGGCACTGTGCTAGGTGAGTATATCTAAAAAGAGAATAGGCTTAAAGACTTTTTTTTTAAGAAAGAGGGGAGTAAACTCATGATCTTCAGTAGTTTTTAAAAGCTTGAGTTATTTAAGGGTTTGTTATCCTTATATTACTACTATGGTTCTTGCATAATTTAGGATTAAGACATATTTTTGGAAAGGAAATACAGAATGAAATCTGGAAGGTGACAGGTACAGGTGATACAGTTCATAGCTGATGAAGACAAAAATGAGAGACCTCAACAAGCCTACAAAAGTATTCAAAAACTCTCTGCATAGGCAACAAGCCGACAGTTTGAGTCTAGAGCAAATAAAGTTAAACTATGATTATAAGATGGTGATCTCTGAATTATCCATTTGAACCCCTGGAAGTGGAATCCATTATTGACTTGTTCCTCTGGCCTATGTCTTGTAGCTGCTCCAAAACCCTACAGCCTGCTGAGCGTCGCTGGATGCAGAGGGTCCTGAGGAGAGAGCAGAAAGTGTCTGGGCTGTCAGCCTGAGACCTCAGGAAGGGCAGAAAAGGGTCAGCAGGCTCTAGATTAGGAATAAACAGGAAGGCTAAAATAGATTTCTTAGAAAGATGGTACCTGAGAGAGAATATTATCAAAATCAGTAAAATCTTTGAAGGACCTGTGTGATGAGACCCAGGACTGCTATATACCATTGTACCAGTTGTACCCTGCAAGGGCACCTGGCCAACAGCATGGTGAGGAGGAGGGGGCAGAGGAGGGAGTCCATGCTGGACTAAAATCTAGCTGTGCTCTGTTCACTGAGTCGTGCACCTGCACAAGGTTGCCTCTGCCCAAAAAGAGAGAGGAGCACCCATTCCTAAATTGAGCCCCCTGAGGGGTGCTTTCTTATCTGCAGAAAGACCAGTCTGTGCTAGCTGCAGCCCTGGAGTGAGAACATCCTCAAATCCTGGAATGTGAAATCTCAAGGGCACCCATGGAAATTCTCTGAAAGTGGTTTAAAGATAAATAAAAGATGGCATTACTTTATACAGTGGGTAGTAAACATATGGAACTCATTATCCTCAAGATGTTGCGTAGTCCACAAATATAAATAGGGTAAAGAAAGACTTAGATAAATTCATGCTTGTTAGATTCATATGAGCTGCTAGAGCATTGTTAGAAACACACAGGGAACGTCTCCAAATGCTTTCAGGGAAAATACCATGTTACTCTTCGAAATGTCCTGTAGTGCAAGTGCCATCAATTGAGCAGGCCAATCTCTGTCTATCCAGGTTGCTTGGGGAAATCAACATCCACAATACCAAGGTTTTCCAAATAACTGAGGGCTAAGCTACTGTATCACAAGCGTTTTCCTTACATTAACAAATAACATAAAAATCTTCCTCTATGGTGATGTGAACTTTTATGTGATTTTAAACTGAGTTTTCCAAATTTTGAAAACTTAATGTTGCTATGACAAACACGCATTATTGTGCTGGGCTGTAAGAGAGTGATGCTCTGGGAGGGACCCTGGGCATCAGCTGAGATGTGTGGCACTATTTGACTATAACCTGGTCCCAGGGAGCTGTGGTGGTTTGTTCGTTTCATTGCTTTCAGTATTTGTGCTTACTCCAAGTAAAACTTTTGATCTTCTACCCTGTTCTTTGGGTTTGTTTTCACTAATGTGAGTGGGCTTGAAGAATAAAACCCTTTCACTCCTAATACATTGCTCCCACCTCTGACTTCAGAGGAAAGGACCCTACTTACTCTTTTCTGTGTCAGGTCATCTCAGCTGTGAAATAGACCTTCTCTTTATTCATGACAGCCCCCTGAAACCAGGCCACAGTTTTAGCAAGCTTGACCAAAGGTTGGATAAAAACAGAAAAGAAGTACATTGTAGTACTGCTGCTGGCTTTGGCACCCAGATGAGCTTACCCCCGAACCCAGGGAGGCTCAGACCCATTCTGAGTCCTCCACAAGAATATGTCTATTTAGTTTCCACCCCTGTTCACCCCGATCTATGACCAGGAGCAGGCCAAAAGTATCCAGAACTCCAAGCACAAGCCCATGGTCAGGCTCCAGAGAGGGGAGGGAGATATTTCTTCCCTCCAGTTCAAGGCCCAATTCTCCAATAATCATTTATTGGTACTAGCGTCTTGCCACTTTTCCTAAGATGATAGACCAGCAGAATCATGAATTGGTCACATGGTTCCCAGTAGGATAATGCATCAAAACAACAGTCCAACAGCAATAGATTCTAGATTATTCCACCTTACATAGCCCGCAGACATTGACAGTCCATGCCCGGTTAGTCCCTGCCAAGCCTAGTTCTGTCCATGTGGTCTGTCTGCTGGTGTGACAGGCAGGTCTTGCCTGCTCATTTTTCATGCAATATCCATATTTTGCTTCTGAACAGGAATGCACACAAATATCCAAATGAATAAGTGATACTTTTCAGGCACAATGAAATCTAAATTCACACCTAGAAGAAAACAATATTTATCTAAGTGAAATACAAAGTGCAGAGATGTAATTCTGCAGATTACAAAATAGGCATTTGTGGTTGAGTTACAATACAGAGATGTTTATCAACTCAGAGTCACCCAAACTGAAAATCACCAGTTCAGAACAAGGCCTTTGCTTATGTTTAAAGATATAAATGACTCATTCTGATGATTTTCCCAAAATAAAAGAACAATCTGCTATGAAGGTGAATTCTAGTTGCCATCTCTAGGGAGGAAAAAAAACTGCCTGTTGCTTTTAAATCACTGGCCCTCTCTCCCTTTGCCCCTTAAGTTTTCAAAAATCTTTAAAGCTAAGTTTCAGTCTAAGCTCCCCTTTTGGAGAGTATGATATTTAACAGATTCCAAAACTTTCTAGATTTCAACATCTCTGAAATCAGGACACATCTAAAAATCTATGGCTTTTCACAATGATCCTCAAGCAAGCAGTATTCATGGCATAGCTGCCTGTATATCTGAGAATTAGTCCATTAAAAAACAAGCTTGCTGCTCTCTTTGTGTGACCGCAGCAAGCTGATCCTGGAGCAGATGAACGCAAAATAGTGAGACAAAAGTGTGAGATCAGGGGAATGCAGGGCAGGAGGAGTACCTAGGCCAAGAAAGTTATGCATGCGTTAGAGAAGCTCTGAGAGAATGGCTGTAGATCAGTATCAGATCTACAGTGAATCATTCAAACAGCATGACATAACTAGGTGAGACTTGCTGAGACTTACTGATAAAAAAGCTTGAGCAAATGGGCATTGCCCAGGTTAACCTCTGGCAGCACATCTTACAACAGGTGCTCCAGCTGAAGGTGTTAGAAGTCAGAAACCTGTAGTTACTCACACAAACCTCAGTTGAGGGCTCTCCATAGTAATGATGAGCCTTCCAAGCTGCTGCCCTGCCAGTTGATATGAACACAACCGGCTCCTCACAGAAAGACTAATTCATGGCCCTGCCAGAAGGTACTCCTGGAACATTGACAGGTTAACCAGATTAACTGGAAGGAAAAAATAAAACACCCCTTCCGTCGAGGTTATGGGCTTTGGAGAATCTCAGTTTGCTGTGGATTTTGAAATGAGGTGCATAATATGCAGTGCCAAAAAAAAAAAAAGAAGCTTGCTGAAGGTAGAGTGACTTGGTTGTTCCCATCAGGGCCTGACTGGGCGACTGCACAACTCCACACAATAAAACAGCAGAGGAGTATAAACCTGTTGTCTGAAAACCTTCCCTGAACACCTTCTAGTGGGATCCATAAAGCTGCAGAATTAAAACTTGCACATTGGATGTCAGTGGTTTGGAAGAAAGTCTTATAGACAAGAATGGAGTACTCTTACCCGTGTTTTTGATGGCAGTGTAGACAACCACAGATACCAGTGACTCTGAATCTGAAGGTGATTTAGAAGAACCAGCCTCTAAATGTGCAGAAGTTTTACAGAATACACTAACCAATGTGTTTTGATTAATTTACCCTCTTCAGTGTGCAAAAGAGTGATGAATGATATTTTAAAAATCTGTGTCTAAATAACTCATTCCGTGTTATAAGAAAGCCTTAAGTCACAGTTTAATTGATAGTGCATTAATTTTTTTCCTTCTATAAAATAATAGTGTATGTGACTGGAACAGTGGTGCTCACTGGCCAGAGGGGTGTGGGTGGAAAGTGACTTGTATTACACCTGGATCAAAGCATAGAAAACCTAGGTCTCAACCTCCAGATACTTTTCTCTCACCACAGTAAACCCTGAAGCCTCTTATAGAGATGATAGAGCCTTCATCAGCATATGGCTCCTGAGTAATTAAGTAGCGCCAGAGGTCCCATGTAACCCTCATTGTAGCATGAAATAAACTGTTAAGTAAGCCACTATTTAGAGGTTGTTTTTACTGGGACATAAGTCTAGCATATTCCTTTTTTTTAGTAATTTTTTTTTAAGTTTCTATTTCCAATCAAGTGTTTATCTTTTTTTTTTTTAGATTTTTGTTTATTAATTTTTATAGGGGAAGGGAAGGAGAAAGAAAGGGAGAGAAACATCAGTGTGTGGTTGCCTCTCACCGGGGACCTGGCCTGCAACCGAGGCATGTGCCCTGACTGGGAATCAAACCAGCGACCCTTTGGTTTGCAGGCCCTCGCTCAATCCACTGAGCTATACCAGCCAGGGCTTTTTCTTTTTTTTTTTAATCATTTTTATTGTTATTCTATTACATTGTTCCAATTTTTCTCCCTTGGCCCTCCTCTGCCCATCCTGCGCCACACTCCCACAGTCAATTCCCACACTGTTGCCTATGTCTGTGGGTCATTCATACATGTTCTTTGACTAGTTTCTTCCCCTTATTTCCACCCTTATCCCCCTTCTGCCCTCTGGTCACTTTCAGTCTGCTCCATGTTTCCATGCTTATGGTTCTCTTTTGTCTGCTGGTTTATTTTATTAATTAGATTCCTCTTATAGATGAGATCATATGGTATTTGTCTTTCACCGACTGGCTTGTTTCATTTAGCATAATATTCTTCAATTTCATCTATGTTATCACAAAAGGTAGGAGTTCCTTCTTTCTTTCTGCTGCATAGTATTCCATTGTGTAAATGTACCACAGCTTTTTAAAAAAATATATTGTATTGATTATGCTATTACAGTTGTCCCATTTTCCCCCCTTATTCCCTTCCACCCTGCATACCCCCTCCCATCCGCATTCCCCCCCCTTTAGTTCATGTCCATAGGTCATATATATTAAGTTCTTTCGCTTCTACATTTCTTATACTATTCTTAACCTCCCCCTGTCTTCTACCTACCATTTATGCTACTTATTCTCTGTACCTTTTCCCCCTCTCTTCCCACCCACTCCCCCGCTGATAACCCTCTATGTGATCTCCATTTCTGTGATTCTGTTCCTGTTCTAGTTGTTTGCTTAGTTTGTTTTTGTTTTTGTTTTAGGTTCAGTTGAGTTTGTTGTCATTTTACTGTTCGTATTTTTGATTTTCTTTTTCTTAGATAAGTCCCTTTAACATTTGATATAATGAGGGCTTGGTGATGATGATGAACTCCTTGAACTTGACCTTATCTGGGAAGCACTTTAACTGCCCTTCCATTCTAAATGATAGCTTTGCTGGATAGAGTAATCTTGGATATAGGTCCTTGCCTTTCATGACTTTGAATACTTCTTCCCAGCCCCTTCTTGCCTGAAAGGTTTCTTTTAAAAAAATCAGCTGACAGTCTTATGGGCACTCTCTTGTAGGTTACTGTCTCCTTTTCTCTTGCTGCTTTTAAGATTCTTTCCTTATCTTTAATCTTGGCTAATGTAATTATGATGTGCCTTGGTGTCTGCTTCCTTGGGTCCAACTTCTTTGGGACTCTCTGAGCTTCCTGGACTTCCTGGAAGTCTATTTACTTTGCCAGATTGGGGAAGTTCTTCTTCATTATTTGTTCAAGTAAGTTTTCAATTTCTTGTTCTACCTCTTCTCCTTCTGGCACCCCTATGATTCAGATGTTGGAACATTTAAAGATGTCCTGGAGGTTCCTAAGCCTCTCCTCATTTTTTTGAATTCTTGTTTCTTCATTGTGTTCTGGTTGAATGTTTCTTTCTTTCTTCTGGTCCACACCATTTATTTGAGTCTAGGTTTCCTTCCCATCACTGTTGGTTCCCTGTATATTTTCCTTTATTTCACTTAGCATAGCCTTCATTTTTTCATCTAATTTGTGACCATATTCAACCAATTTTGTGAGCATCCTGATTACCAGTGTTTTGAACTGTGCATCTGATAGGTTAGCTATCTCTTCATTGAAGCTATCTCTTCATTCTTATTTTTTCTAGAGCTTTGATCTGTTCTTTCATTTGGGCCATATTTTTTTGCTCAGTGCACCTGTTAGATAGTAAGGGGTGGAGACTTAAGTATTCGCCAGGGTGGGGCAACCCCCTTGGCTGCGTTGTGGTGCCGTTTGCGGAGGAGGGGTCCGAGAGGGAACAATGGTGCTTGATCCGCTCTCTGCCAGTTTTCAGTCACTTCCCCTGCTACCCTCAATCTAATTGGGACCTTCTGGTGCTGATTCCCGAGTGGGTGGGCTCGTGTATGTTCTAGGACCCTGTTAGTCTCTCCAATGAACTCTGCTGTGAGGCTGGGAGTTTCTCCCAGTGCCTCCTCAACCCCCACAGGTGTTTTTCATTCAGAGGTTTGAGGCTTTATTTCCCCACGCTGGAACTCTGTGTTGCACAGTCTGTCTCGCTCTCCAGTTGTTTCTCCTGGTTTATCTGCACACAAATGTGGGACCACCCTGGCCATAGTCCGCCACATTGCCACAAATCCTCTCTGCCCAGCTGCCCATCTCCACCCCTCCTACCGGTCTGGATGAATGTTTCTTCTTTAACTCCTTGGTTGTCAGACTTCCATACAGTTTGATTTTCTGGCAGTTCTGGTTATTTTTTGTTTTTACATTTGTTGTTATCCTTCTTTTGGTTGTGTGAGGAGGCACAGTATGTCTACCTACGCCTCCATCTGGGCTGGAAGTCTACCACAGCTTTTCGATTCACTCATTTATGGATGGGCACTTAGGTTGCTTCCGGCACTTGGCTATTGTAAATTGTGCTGCTATGAGCAAAGTGGTGCATAAGTTCTTTTGAATTGGTTATTCAGGGTTTTTAGGGTATATTCACAGCAGTGGAATTGCTGGGTCAAAAGGCAGTTCTATTTTTAGTCTTTTGAGGAAATTCCATACTGTTTTCCACAGTGGCTGCACCAGTCTGCATTCCCACCAACAGTACACTAGGGTTCCCTTTTCTCTGAATCCTTGCCAGCATTTGTTATTTGTTGATTTATTAGTGATGGTCATTCTGAACGGTATGAGATGATATCTCATTGTGGTTTTATTTTGCATCTCTATGATGGCTAGTGATGCTGAACATCTTCATATGTCTCTGGGCCCTCTCTATGTCCTCCTTGGAGAAGTCTCTGTTCAGGTCCTTTGCCCATTTCTTAATTGGATTGTTTGTCTTCCTGGTTTTGAGTCATATAAGATCTTTATATATTTTGGAGATCAAACTCTTGTCTGATGTATCATTGGCAAATATGTTCTCCCATAAGGTCAGTTCCTTTTTCAGTTTGATGATGGTTTCCTTAGCTATGCAGCTTTTTAATTTGGTATAATCCCATTTGTTTATTTTTTTCCCTTTATTTCTCTTGCCCTAGGAGATAAATTGGCAAAAATATTGCTCTGTGGCATATCTGAAATTTTCCCACCTATGATTTCCTCCAGGACTTTTATGGTGTCACAACATATATTTAAGTATTGTATCCATTTTGAGTTTCTTCTGGTGTATGGTATAAGTTGGTGGTTGAGTTTCATTTTTTTGCATGTACCAGTCTAATTCTCTCAACACAATGGAGTGAAGAGACTATCTTTACTCCATTGTATGCTCATGCCCTCTTTGTCAAATATCAATTGGCCATAGAGACTCAGGTTTATTTCTGGGCTCTCTATTCTGTTCCACTGACCTACGTGTCTGTTCTTATGCTGGTACCAGAGTGTTTTGATTACAGTGGCCTTGTAGTATAGTTTGAGATTGTGTATTGTGATCCCTCCTTCTTTGTTCTTCTTTCTCAAGATTGCTCTGACTATTCAAGGTCTTTTTTGGTTCTATATAAATTTTTGAAATATATGTTGTAGATCTGTGAAATATGCCATTGATATTTTAATAGAAATTGTATTGAATCTGTAGATTGCTTTGGGTAGTATGGACATTTTAATGATGTTAACTCCTACAGTTTATGAACACGGTATATGCTTCCATTTGTTTATGTCTTCCTTAATTTCTTTCTTCAGTGTTCTATAGTTTTCTGAGTACAGGTCTTTTACCTCTTTGGTTAAATGTATTCCTAGGTACTTTATTTTTCTTGTTGCTATAGTAAATGGAATTTTTTTCCTAGTTTCTCTTCCTGATATTTCATTGTTGGTGTACAAAAATGCCATCAATTTCTGAATATTGACTTTGTATACTGCTATTTTGCCAAATTTACTTACTAGGTTAAATAGTTTTTTGGTGGAGACTATAGGGTTTTCTGTGTACACTATTATGTCATCTGAGAATAATGACAGTGTTGCTTCCTCCTTTCCAGTTTGGATGCCTTTGATTTCTTTTTCTTGTCTGATCACTGTGGCTGGAACTTCCAGTACTATGTTGAATAAGTGGTGAAAGCAGACACCCTTATCTTGTTCCTGATCTTAAGGGGAAAGCTTTTATTTTTTAAATTTTTTATTGTATTTTTTTACTTTATCTTTTTTTTTAAAGGGAGTGCAAGGTGGGGGGATTGTCATTTTATTTATTTTTTATTTTATTCATTTTTATTTTTTTAAACATTTTATTTATTCATTTTTAGAGAGGGGGGAAGGGAAGGAGAAAGAGAGGGAGAGTAACATCAATGTGGGGTTGCCTCTTGCATGCCCCCTACTGGGGACCTAGCCTGCAACCCAGACATGTGCCCTCACTAAGAATTGAACTGGCGACCCTTTGGTTCGCAGCCTGCACTCAATCCACTGAGCTACATCAGCCAGGGCTATATTACCTTTTAGTCCCTTTATACTCCCCTCCCTTCAGCAATCATCACACTGTTGTCCATGTCCATGAGTCCTTTTCTTTTTTTGCTCAATCTCTCCACCCCATAACCTCCTCCCACCCACCTCTAGCTGTCATCCTGCTCTCCACCTATGACTTTGTAGAGGAAAGCTTTTAATTTTTGCCCATTGAGTATAATGCTCACTGTAGGTTTCTCGTATATGACTTTTATTATGTTGAGGTATGGTGCCTCTTTTCCCACTTTGCTGAGTGTTTTTATCATAAATGGGTGCTGGATTTTATCAAATACTTTTTCAGCACCTGTTGATCATTTAATTTTTGTACTTCATTTTGTTTATGTGGTTTATTATGTTTATTGACCTGTGAATATTGTACCATCCTTTTATCCCTGGGATAAATCCCACTTAATCATGGTATATGATCTTTTTAATGTGTTTCTGAATCTGGCTTGCCAATATTTTGTTGAGAATTTTAGCATATATGTTCATCTGAGATATTGGTCTAGCATATTCTTACTATAACACTATATCCATCCAACAACCAATGACATCTTACATTTGATGAAATGCAGTATAGGAATACTCTGTGGTATGCTGGTAAGCTTTCATGAGAGAGGGAGGAGTCCCTGATTTCTAGCATTTGCCTATTTTTGTGGTGCAAATACTCCCATCATGGGCAATTTCAAGTTATCAATGTGACATCAACCAGCTTGCTAAATTCCTGAAATTTTAACTATTGGCTCTTGTGAATCAATACAAGCAGGCTCCAGCATACCATTAGACCTGTGCCACAAACATCCTCTAGTTTTAACATTTTTCTCATAGAACATTTCTCAGTTTTTGATACCCAACTTCATAGAACACATATATTTCTTGATACACCATTTTTAGCTAATGTTTTTTATAGGAAAAACATATATGTACATTTTCAAAACTCAATAGAAAAAATTTTTAAATCACTATGTAGGAAAATAAATATAATTGGTAGAAAGTCAGAATCATGTGCACACGTTTTAAAAAGTTGACATTGTCAACAAAGGGAAGTATCTCTGTCACTGATACTAAGAGAGACATCACAGCATAAAAAGCAGCTGTTAAGAACTGTGTCAATTCTTTGATCTGCGAGCACTGTTTAGTCATTTTACGTCATAACATGTAGCTTGTAACTTACATATATACATCTTTCTATGTTTTTGCTAAGAAATTTTTGGTGGCTTAGGGCTGATGTGTAACGCATTATAAATTTTCCCATTTAAAATAAAGGAAAAGCTTCCAGTCAGCTTTTTTTTGTGTGCAGAATCTGACTTTCAGTAATGCATTACTGACATTAAGTGGGAGATGTCAATTATACAAACACTTAAACCTTTATCTCATATGAGCTTTAGCATATAAATTTAGTGACATCTCTGTTACCTACTCAGGGAAGTTTTTGCCTAATTCTTGGCTTTTAGTTGTGTTTCAAATAAGCAAAACAGCTGGAGAGCTAAGTTGTGGATAGTTAGAACAAATAATTCTTACATTTCTATTACAGTTTAAAATGTATGGTACAACATTTGTTACTATTTATTTTAAGGTAGGAGACAGAATGGAATCCAATTATTTCTGATTCATTGATATAAAATAAATAAATTACCATTCAGAGAATAGTTAACAACCTTAGCTAATTTATGTCCTCGAATGTCTTTCCTTTGGACCAACACTTTCATCCTATACCCTCTCAATCCTGATGGGTTGAATGAGACTGAAACCCTTCTTACGACTCTTCCCAACACTGCCACTTCTTAATCCTTTTATTGTGGGTAAGATCAGTCTGTGGACGAAGCAAAAGGCAGTTCAAGCAAGCCTTCCTATCAAAGTATACTTTTATACCTGTCATAAGGTCTGACATTTTGCTGATAGAGCTTTATCCTTTTGTGTCTTGAAAGTCTGGAGTCTTAAAGAGTTCCCTGGGAAAGACCACATCTTAAATTCTTTGCTATCTAATTCCTTAGAGACATTAAGACAATTAGTTGAGGTCAAAGTCCTGAGAGAAAAGATCAAAGTTTCCTCCTAGGGAAAGGTTTGTTCTAAGAAGGGAGAGACAAGGTGATAGGGGTCTAAAACAAACTTCATCTACTTGACAGTGTAGTCTGGAATTCCCAAGAAGTCCCTGACATTTACCCTAATGGACCATGTTATCATCATCCTAAGGAGACCCCAATCCAGCCCACACAGATTTCATATTCCCTCACATACACCAATGAAAAGAGCCAAACTGGTTTTTAGATGGCATCTCAAAGCTCCTCTCCTTTTATGCTACTAATTATGTGATTCCATAAATCGCATAGTATTGAATCTTATCCCCAGTGTGAGCCCTTGCCCAGGCAAATAGGTGAGTACCTAGAATTCCCTAACTGCTTTCATCTACAGCCTTGCTTCTTTGAGTGGCCTATGGACAAGCATCATCAGCTTCTCCAGAAATATAGAATCTTAGACTTCACCCCAGACCTGCTAAGTCAGAATCTGCATTTTAATAGGTCCCCTGATGATTAAAATGCACATTAATGTTTGAGGAGACTCATCAACAGTTCTTGCAAAGCTAAGGAAGCTCTGAGAACAGCTGTACCATTTCTCAAACAAGCATCTGGTATATAGCTGAACTTGGTGGTCTATAAATATCTGGAAGTTTTATTACTGAGGAGAAAACTTGTAGAATTCTTTAATCACTACACAAAGTTGAAATGGAATGCTTACAGAAATAGAGGCTATTCAGGAATGACTGATGAGTTCTAGCCTGTTTTTATTGAACACTTCTCCCTGATACATAGCGTAGCCTTCTTTCTATATTTAGTTTGTTTCAGGGTTCCTGTGGAATACTTGAGCCTCAAGTTCTCTCTACGTTTATGTGCTATACATACAGCCTGTCCAATAACAGTGCTAATTACACAAGACATTCTTTGCTAGTTGATCATTTAACACCTTGATTATTTCATGTTTAAGGTAGTACTTTAATATTTGAAATAATTCTGTATTTCTTAAAGCACTGTATTGTCCTAGAATCATAACATTTCAGAGTTTTTGCATAATTCTTCAGGGTGTTTAAAGTACACCTCTTATTTGCTGCTGGAATTCTCCCTAAACATCCAACAACTGCACATCTTCCTTCCGTTTGAGTACTTCTAAAGACATGACACATACTTCCCCCTACACGGTCCCTTCTGGTTTTGTACAGTTCTAATTTGTAGAAGTTCTTTCTCATACTGGTTTAAAATTTGTCACCCATTGGTCTTTCTAATTATTTATTCATTGCAGTTATGAATTCTATACCATATTTCCCTTAGCTAGTTAGTATATTCTTTTTTGTTACTAGGAAAATTGGGAACCAAGACATAGAAATATTATAGTAGAGTTCCAAAGGCCATCAAAAAGCACATGAAGAAACCAAGACTAGAAAGTATTTCTCTGTAATTTACAGTTTTGTTCACTAGACTGTCTGCCAAGAAATGCTCTCTGTGACCAGTGCTGTGATAATACACAAGCCAAAACATCAGTTCCTGGGAAAGAGCATGGATGAGGGTGTGGTAAAAATCCAGAAATTGTGTCCCTCCTTTCATGGGTCAAACATCTGGCAAACATCCTGGAGTAGGATCTACGGCCAGAATCCACCATGGGGAGCTGAAATGTTCCCACAAAGGAGATTTGATTCTCTGGCAGCTGACAATTTTCCTTTGTGAAATGGGTGTTCCTGGCACTCCATGAAATTCCTCCCTCCCTATGCACTCTTTTTTCTCTCCACCCCTGCACTCCACACCCTACCGCACACACCCTCCCACTCCTACATCAATAAAACCCCTCCCTAATGTACATTCTGCACACACACATGCCCCCACAACTTCCTCTGCAAACACACCCACATAGCTCCCGGGTGCACACCACGGCAGCACAAGGCTTTCTGTCTCCTGCCCTCATCCTCTCTTCCACTCAGCTTTCTCATCTTACCGTAAAAGCATATCTACTACCCCTACTTCCTCTTCTCATTATCTCCATCTTATTGTAAGGTTTTCCTTCACCTCATCCCAGCCTGCCCCACTTTGCTCCCTGGGCCTGGGAATGCTGGCACTGTAATCCTGTTCAGCACATTTGTAATCTGGAGCTGTCACAAGCAGGAAAGTAGTCAGCCTGCATGTGCCTGCCTGTTCTTCACCCACAGCTAAGCTAAGAGAGAGGATGGAAAGAAGCTGGTAGTCAGTCCTATTTCTGGAAATTATAAAAACTCTTGTCCTCTCCCCCACCTCCCACCCCACCGCTTTAAATTCCTGGAGGAACCAATTTAGGCCTCATATTAGCCGACATCATTCCTGCTTCCCTCTGACTCTATTGTAGATCTCCCCTCCTTTCTTCAGATGCCCTGACAGTAGGGTGCCTGTGGTGGCATCCCTCACAACCTGCCCATTGTGATAAGTTACTCAGGGCTGGGAGATCCCACAGAGGATATAAAGGACAATGAAAGAGGGAAATCAGATTGATTGTGCTTAACCAGAACCTTAGATAATTTAAATATTCGCTAATCCCCCTGGAATCTATCTACAGACATAACCTTGAAAAAATGCTGAATCAGTGAAATACAGAAGATAACCAGTTTATAGTGTTTCCATGCTCCATGATAGCACCAATAGCTTCATGAGGATTTAAAAGTAGTCTTCTTGAAAAATGACCTGCCATAGTTGCTGGGTTTCTTATTTTTCTTTGGTGAGGCAGATGGTAGTTTAGCTAAATAAATATTAAGAACAATGGGGAGTCCTTTTTCCTTTCCGCACTAAGAACACATGAATTTTTAATAACAGCTGCTGTTTGCATGAACTAAATATTAAGCATAGCCTACCACATTGCGTTGGATGTTAAACAAGTAAGATAGATACTGTTTTTCTTCACTGAAAACTGACCATCTAAAAAGGATTATTTCAACGGGACAAAAAAGAATATGTGAATAAATAGCCAGAAACAGCTTTGATCACTTCCTTTTTATATTAAAAGGAAAAAAGAATAGTGATTCCCTGCTTTCCAAGGAATAATGTCCTAATACATAAATTTGGCATTCAAGAACCTACTAATTTGAGTCCTATATTCCTTTTCAATTCTGTCTTCCATTTTCCCACCAAGGTAGTAGTCTACACACTGGACTCATTGATTCCCAAAGATAGTCTGAGCTTTTCCACAGAATCTCAAGGCTAGGAATCCTGCCATCTCTTTATAGTATTTCTCACAGTTCCTAGCCCAGCGATTTATGCATAATTTTGTAGTTGCTGAATAAACATTTGCTGAAGATAAGCTTCATGAGAACAGGGCAGTTATAATCAGGGCAAAATTAGAATTTGCAAAGCACAATGAATAAAGTTTAAAGGGTATGTCATGTGCACTACCTAGAAAGTGCCTATTTTTTCTAAAGCCATTACCCTTTAAGCATTCTTGTTCATCAGCACTGTTTCTCCGTTGCCATAACTGCCCAACAATGTTAATATATATTATGGCTCTAGGATGTGCTTATTCAACCTCACATGTCCAGGCTTCACATCTCTTTGGACTGGGTTTTACCAGAGCCTAACAGGTTGCTGTCACCGCCCGTATCCAAAACACACAGAAAACAAGTCAGCACAGCACAAGTGGAGACTAGAACCAGACCCCCCGTAAATTAGTTAATTCACCCTCAGTTCAGTATGTTGTAGAAATACAGTCTTTAGGGGTATATTAACATTCACATGTTTCATTAATTCTATCCTCATAGGGAACAATTCTCTCCCATATTTCCCATCCTCTTAATGCTTAACTGCATTTTGTTGCTTCCTGTTTTATTTAACATCAGTAAAATTTGTTAACATCAGGACTACCTTCCATCAACAAGCGTTGGAAGTTCAGGCTAGTTCTAGAAATCATTATT
>VMDR010015994.1:0-21660 GCA_007922815.1 Macrotus californicus | reverse complement strand
TCTATTTAATGCCTACCAATTATGCTTCTTCTTCCCTGTACCTTTTCCCCCCATTCCTCCCTTCCCTTCCCCACTGAAAACCCTCCATGTGATCTCCATTTCTCTGATTCTGTTCCTGTTCTAGTTGTTTGCTTAGTTTTTGTTTTTCTTTCTTTTATTTTTTTAGGTTCATTTGTTGATAGTTGTGAGTTTGTTGTCATTTTACTGTTCATTTTTTTTTATCTTCTTTTTCTTAGACAAGTCCCTTTAACATTTCATATAATAAGGGCTGGGGGATGATGAAGTCCTTGAACTTGACCTTATCTGGGAAGCCCTTTATCTGCCCTTCCATTCTAAATGATAGCTTTGCTGGATAGAGTAATCTTGGATGTAGGTCCTTGCCTTTCATAACTTGAAATACTTCTTTCCAGCCCCTTCTTGCCTGCAAGGTCTCTTTTGAGAAATCAGTTGATAGTCTTATGGGCACTCCTTTGTAGGTAACTCTTTCCTTTCCTCTTGCTGCTTTTAAGATCCTCTCTTTGTCTTTAATCTTGGGCAACTTAATGATGATGTGCCTTGGTGTGTTCCTCTTTGGGTCCAGCTTCTTTGGAACTCTTTGGGCTTCCTGGACTTCCTGAAAGTCTGTCTCCTTTACCAGATTGGGGAAGTTTTCCTTCATTATTTGTTCAAATAAGTTTTCAATTTCTTGCTGTTGTTCTTCTCCTTCTGGCACCCCTATAATTTGGATATTGCAATGTTTCAGGTTGTCCCAGAGATTCCTCAGCCTCTCTTCATTTTTGGGGGGGTTCTTGTTTCTTCATCCTGTTCCGGTTGGATGTTGATTCCAAGTCATTGCTTTGAGTCCTGGTTTCCTTCCTGTCCCTGTTGATTCCCTGAATATTTTGCTTTATTTCATTTTGAGTATCTTTCATTTGTTCTTTCATTGTTCGACCAAGCTCAATCAGTTCTGTGAGCATTTGGTTACCAGGGCTTTAAATTCTCCATCAGATAGGTTGGCTATCTCCTCTTCACTTAGCTCTCTTTCTGAGATTTTGCTCTGTTCTTTCATTTTTGGCCCTATTTCTTTGTTCGTGGCCCCTGTTAAGATGTAAGGGGGCGGGGCCTTAGGTATTCACCTGGCAGGGCAACCCTCTTTGCTGTGCTGTGGGGCTGCCTGTGGGGGAGGGGCCAGAGAGGGAACAGTGAGGCTCTCCTGCTGGCTGGCTCTAGCTGCACTTTTCAATGGACTCTCGTGTGAGACTGGGAGCTTCTCCCACCATGGCAACCGCCGTGGTCCACAGTCAGCTCTGAGTCTCAGTTTCCCTTAAGTCAGCCCCTCCTGTGCAGCGTGCTACCTCACTGCAGCCAGCTGTCTCCATGGTCCGCCGCCTCACTGTGGTTTCTCTTCGTCCGCCGCCTTAACGGTCTGGTTGTTCTGTTTGACTGTTTCTTTAATCCTGTGGTTGTCGGCATTCTATGCAGTTGGATTTTTGGGCACTTCTGGTTGTTTATTGATTTTAGATTGGTTGTTATCCTCCTTTTGGTTGTGCGAGGAAGCAAAAGGTTTCTATCTACGCCTCCATCTGTGCTGGAACGCTCACCAAGAAATACAACTTTTATCCAAATAAGCCTGTCCAACAATATTGCTATGGACAGAAATGGCTTTGTCATCAAGAAAATTCCTTTAATTTCCACTGCAGATGCAAGAAGAAAACGTCCTTGCCCCTTCTGTCTGTCTCATTGTGGCAGACACGACTGAATGGGGACAACAGAAAAAGAAAAGAAAAATAATTTCTTTATTAACCTTTGACCTACAATCACCTCACTTGATTTGACCGTGAGGCGAGATGCATTATTTTGCCTCAGGTTACAAGCAACTGGCCAGGCCGAACTTGGAGCCAGGGTTCTTTCCTCAAGCTGCACTGCTTCTCAGAGTTACAGATCTCTTCATGCTCTTGGAATGGCCCCCAAATCCTCGGCACAGTGATGTAAATGTGGTTTTCTGTTCCCTCCTTCCCCCCTACCAGCCATGTCACTGCCTCCAGTAGTTTGTGAAATCCTTAAGTGCAGGAACCAAGGCTTGATCTCGGCGTCTCTAGTTTCTGGGCACACAGTGGGTACTTTACGAATGTGCCTCACAGACAGATGCACACAGACAGCAACTTGGAGCTTATACCGGGCAGCGGCAGAGTGAAGCTGTGTATGAACAAGGGGACAGTTATGATGTAGCTGAATCATTCATTAGATTGTAAGCTCTGTGAGGCAGGGTCCATGTCTGATTTCAGTTGGTATTTCCCAAGATATGCCTGGCACAGAGTAAGTGATCAGTAGACTTCTTAGGAATTGATTCATGCATTCATTCACTCACTCATCAAATATTTACTGAGTGCCTCTATGTGTGGTAACCATAAAAGGAATGAGGGCAGGGTATGCTTATCTGTTAAGTGTTGTAGAGGATAAGACAAAGCTGAGCTTTTAGCTCTTTTCTGAATTACTCTGGAAGGCTTCCTGGAAGAGGTGAGATTTCCCAAGGGCACTTCTGGTCAAAATGATGCTCGAGTGTGGAATCACAAAATGAATCCAGATTGCCATAGTCCCTTATTTTGCCAGTGCCTTTTTTGACTCATCGGGGGCCTTGAGACTCTTCTCCCTTAAAACAGGTTCTCTGTGGAGAGAGGTGATATGATGACTCTAGAATTACTATACTTTTCCTGTGTTCAGACCTAGACCGACTCTGGTCAGGACAGGTAGTCATACATGCTTAAATCAATTCTTTCTGGGATTCAGAAGGGGACACAGAAACCAATGACCAGGAATGTGTCTCTAAAGGAAGCCACACAATGCCACAGAATCCAGTCAACTCCATCTGGGTCCAGAGATAGGGGTGGGTGTATGACTCACCCTCTTTGGTGAAATCTTAATTTTATCTGGAGGTCAGGGCCGGGTGGTGTGCAGAGCCCGTGGGGCAGGGGCTCAGGCCATGGATGACCCTGTTCTTCTGAGCAGGCATTTCTCATGGAACTGGGAGCAGGGGGCTAGGTGACAGCTGCGTGTGCCTCATTTTCAGCAAGTGGTTTTGGGAATCTACACTTTTGAAAGGAATGGTTCTTGGCCTGACAAAATGATTCCCCATGAAGCTGTCTAAAGTGTTAAGTACTGGAAACAGGATTTAGTTTACACAAAACTAAAGAATACACAAACTTTTGGGCAACATTATCTCTTGCCAAGAGATGTGTACACTTCTAGGCAGGCTCCTAGAATTCTAGAACCAGAACAAACTCCCAGAGCTCAGCCTCCAGGCAAAACTGACTTGATCAAATTTGATCGACATCCACTGTATACAGAGCTCCAGGTCAGGACTCACAAACACACTGCAGATTTATTATAATTTCCAAAACTGGAGGGTTTACCCACTTGGGGTAAGACTCTAGAGCAATGCTGTTGTATTCAACCTTGAGTTTTAGTCGCTGTGACAGAAGCACAGACAGAGCTGGCAGAAGAACCAAAGGGCATGCGTGACCCCCAGGGCCAGCTCCCTGGGTGTGCGACCTGTGCCGTCACACAGGGTCCCACGCTCGGAAAGGCCCCACACTTGATTTAATGCTATGCTGTCACCATCTTGAAATTCTTAACTTTTTAACAAAGGCTCCGAAGTTAATTTGGCACTTATGTGGTTGGTCAAGATGGCGCCCGTGATTAGGAAGTCCAGTCGTTCTTGACCACAGAAGTTGACCATACAGTGGAATGTGCTCTCCCCCCGCTTCCTCCCTCTTCTCCTCTCCCATCTTCTCGTCTGCCCTTCCTCCCCTTTGTCCACATCCCTCTCTCCTTTTCTTCCTCCTCCTTCCTCTTCCTCTCCCATCCCCCCTCCTCTTTCTTCTTTTCTCTCCCCTCCTCTTCCTCCCTTTCCTCCCATTCCCCCTCTCCACTTCTTGGCTCTGCCTCCCTGTGCATGGCGGTTTACTGTCTCCTAGTGTAATCACACTCCCTCTCTGCGGTCAAGAAAGATGGCTGCTGGTGCTCCAGGCTGACAGGACCCAGTTTAGGACCCCCAATACCCACAGAGCGATCCCTGAGAAAGGCCTTGTGGCAGAGCCTGGCCAGCTGTTCACCGAATCTGCTTCTTCCTTCTCCTGGGATCAGATGGAAATCCCAGCCTCAGCAGTGGCCATGTAAGGGAATTTGGTCCACGGAATGTGTGAAAGGCTCCACTTCAGGCATGGCCCATGAGGACTTCTCAAAAGCAATGTAATGTCACCCCTCCATTGTGCAATGGGCAGGGGCAGGGCTGGGCTTTAGGGGACTTTGAGCATGTATACTCTGGAGGGCCCTCTAAGAAATGGAATACAAATCTAAGCACTACATATGTGAGTACTTATTTAGACTGATAGCAGAAATCACAAATAACAAATTTTGTAACTTGACAAATAGCACAAACACTACAAGATCTGGAAAAATAACATTCTAGTTTTATTAACTACTTGACATATCTCTTACTTTTTTTTTTTACTTCTTTGTGGGGAGGGGAGTGTAGTTTCTTTGTCACTTCACAGGATAATGACTTTGTAATATATATTTTTTGTACACAGAAAATTGAGACGTAATTCAGTCTGTCCTCTTTCACGGTTGGTCAAAATTTGTTTTTTTATTTATCTATTTATTTTTAACTTTTTAATAAAATATTTTATTTATTAATTTGAGAGAGAGGGGAGGGAGGGAGAAGGAGAGGGAAAGAAACATTGATGTGTGAGAGAAACATCAACTAGTTGCCTCTCGCACGCCCCCAACTGAGGACCTGCCCGCAACCCAGGTATGTGCCCTGACCAGGAATCGAACCAGCAACCTCTTGGTTTGTAGGTCGATGCTCAATCCACTGAGCCACACCAGCCAGGGCAACATTTGCTTTCTAAAATGAAAGGATGCAAAATAAACAAATGTGTCTTCACACACAGGTACACTAGCTACAGCACAGCTGCAAGTCTGTGCCCTACATAAAAGGAAATTCAGACAAATTCTGTTTCGTATGATCCCCATAAACCAACCAACCAACAAGCAAGCATGGTGCCTTTGTACCTGTATATGCCGCATTATCAAGTATATCAAGTTTGTGGACAGACTCTTTATTTTGATAGGTATTCATGAAAACAAATCCTCTGCTAACAATTTTACGTTATGTAATTGGACATTTTCCACAATCTACTCTCTGGCTCCATACATTTCTTTTGTTTTGTTTTGTTTTTTAAATTATTTTATTGTTGTTCAAGTACAGTTGTCTGCATTTACACCCCCCCCACTCCCTCCCCTGCTCCATCCCCCCTTGGTTTTGTCCATGTGTCCTTTATAGTTGTTCCTGGAAACCCTTCTCTTCTCCCCTTTATCCCCTCCCGCCTCCCCTCTGGTCACTGTCAGATTGCTCTCAATTTCAATGTCTCCCGGTTGTACTTTGCTTGCTTGTTTGTTTTGTTGATTAGGTTCCACTTAAAGGTGAGCTCATATGGTATTTGTCCCTCACTGCCTGGCTGATTTCTCTGACTCCATACATTTCAAACCTTGTTTCTCTCCTAACACTCAACTTCCAGTACCAGGCACCCTGGGGCGCATTTAAATTGTAGGGAAACCTCTGGCCCTGCACCTTGGTGTTACGAAAGCGTAAGACCCTGTAAGCACAGTGCTAAAGACCCTCCTCAGACCTTGGCAGGGCCCTGAAGCTTTGGCTTCATCAGCTTCCTGGTCTCAGCCTCTGCTGAAGAGGAAATGCAGAGAGTAAAAAGTTCGGTAGGGACAAATTAGCATGGGGACTCAGGCCTGCTGATCACAGTGCGCAGCTTTGCTACTAGGACATATTTTAAAAGTCTCTTTTTAGGTTTTCTTCATTAAAACTATCTCTTGCTACTCAGATGAGTACTGGATTTATTGGGGTGATCACTTTGTAAGTTATATAAATGTCAAATCACTGGGTTGTACACCTGAAACTAATTTAATTTTGCACGTCAACTGTAATTGAAAAGTAAAAAAATAAAAATAAAAACTACCTCTTGCTTTTCTGAAATTTTTTTATGATTTAGTAAATTGAACTTTTATCCTGGAAAGCATTACAGTTCTCCAAACTGAGGTCTGTAAAATAATTTGAGCCATTATAAACACTATCCACATGGGCAAACACTGGCTTGGAGTTCGGAAGGAACGCAGTCAGACCCGCGTCCGGTCATCCACTCCTGCTAGCCTCGCCTCCGGAGAGCATGTGCTCTTACTGTAACTGACCTACAAATTAAAAAGTTTTGAAATAATTCTAATGTCTAATGCCTACATTTTGTTTTGCTCTTTTGAAGAGGTTATTATTATCCCATGATTATGAATATTAGTTTTCCTGGAAAAAAACCCAGTCTATTCATAAGCTAAAATGCCTTTATTTCTTTAATAAACTAAGAAGCAAAACACCTGAATCCTCTGCTGGTACATTTCAGAAAGTCACCATTTAAAATATGAGGGAACAACTTTCTTGATACATAAATACTAGGAGCCCAAGACAATATGGGGGAAATGATGTATAGTTATATGTTAAATCTCTCTGTAATCAAAGATAAAGATACTGAATTTAAGTATAACTCTAAGATAATTTTGCTTTGAGTTAATATTACTGGGGGAAAAAACCCTTTAAGGAATTGCATTCAATTAATAACACTACACTACAGCAATATGGATAAAATCTTAAACTCAGCAGAGAATGGTATTCACGATTATTTTACGGTGTTTTGCCCGAATAATGATATAACAATACCTTAACTTCTAATAAAAAAAGAAAGGTAGTCCTCTCTTTCCTCATTCACAATCAGACTTTCTTAGAAATATATTTTTCCTCACCCACTGACTTCTTTTTTTTCACTGCTTTTAGATAGAGAGGAAGGAGAGAGAGAAACATTGATAGGTTGCCTCCTGTACTCACCCAAACTCGGGATGGACCTCACAACCTAGCTATATGCACTGACCAGGAATCAAACTCACAGCCCTTTGGTTATGGGATAAAGCTCTAACCAACTGAGCCACACTAGCCAGTGCTAACTAGGCTTTCTTTTAAAGGCCTAAAGAGAAGTCTTTATCTTTTTCATGCCATCTGTAAGTCTTCTGCTTTCGTGTAGAACTTTGGTGTAAGTACTTTAGACGCAGTTATTAGATGCACTATTCATGAGAGCAGACTCAGTCTCCTCCTTCCCTACCAAATATTTGAATACAGAATAAGCATCCTAACATTGCCACAGATGGCCTGAACTTCAGGCTCTCAAGTGTTGGATGTGGACCTTCGTAAATAAAACATGATTTCCCAGCTCTTTATTGGAGTCCAGGTGCCCTGTGAAAGATGTCCTTCTGTCCTTAGTGTGTTTTCATCCTTAATGGGTGTTGAATTTAATGTGGTTTTTGTTATTTATTCAATTAATACGGTATATTAAACGATCTGATTTTGAGGTAATGTGATATACTGAGCTGTCTTTGCATTCCCGGAACACAATGTATAATTCTTTTATATCATTGCTGGGTTCAGTTCCCTTTTATTTTATTAACAAACTTTGTACACACACTCATGAAGAATCGCTGGTCTGCAGTTTCCTTATGATGGATTTGACTCATTTTGATACCTGAGTCTCAATGCACGGGAACTGATTTTTCCTCCTTTATTTTCTGAAAACATTGTTGTAGGATGGGTACTCTACCTTCCTTAAATATTAGACAGAATTCACCAGTGAAGCCATCTGGGCCTGGGCTGTCCCTTGTGAGAAGATTTTTAGTTACCAATTCATTTTCTTGTTATTGTTCTATTCAGATTTTCTATTACTTTGTGAATTAGTTTTGTTCATTTCTATTTTTTTAGTAATTTGCCCATTTGAATTGTCTAATTTGTTGGCAAAAACTTACTCATAATGTTCTCTTATAATACTTTTCATTTCTACAGGGGCAGCAATCATGTCCTTTCATTCCCAGTTTTGGTAGTTTGTATCTTTTCTTTTTTCTTTCTTGCTCAGAATAGTGAAAAGTTTATGATTGTTCATCAAAACCAATTTTGTTGTTTCAAAAAACCAATGTTTGGTTTTACTGACTTTCTATATTGTTTTTGTTTTCTATTTCATTGATGTTTGGCTCTAACTTTTATCATTTTCTTCTTTCTGCCTGTTTTCGGGTTATTTGCCTTCTTGTTTTAGTTTCTTTAGGTAAAGCTTAGAGTGTTGATATGACACCCTTTTCTAATATAGGAATTTAAAGCTATGAGTTTCCTCCTGAGCAATGCTTTGGCTGCATCCCATAAATTTTGATAAAGTTTTTCAAGGTCAAAGTATTTTCTAATGTCCCTTGTGATTTTATCTTTGACCCATGGGTTATTCTGTAGTGTGCTTTTAGATTTCCAAATATTTGGAGGCCACCTAAATTTCTTTCTATTGTTGATTTCTAATTTAATTCTGCTGTGATCAGACACATACTTTGAATGGCTTCAATCCATTCACATTTATGGAGAATGTTTTATGTGAGCTTGAAGAGAATGCATTCTGCTGCCATGGATAAAGTGTTATATAGATATATTAAGTTGGGTGATAGAGTTATTCAAGCTATCATATCCTTTACTGCTTTTCTTTTTTTTCCAACATCAGTGAAAGTAGGGTATAGAAATCTTCAGTAGTTTGTACTGTTTATTCTCCTTTCAATTCTGTAAGCTTTTGTTTCATGTATCTTGGAGCTCTGTTATTAGGTGTATTATTTCCTGGGTTGTATCACAAATGATCAAAAACTAGGTGGCTTAGAACAATAGAAACTTACCCTCTCACAGGGCTGCAAGCTAGAATTCCACAAACAGGGTGCTGGCGGAGCCATGTTCCCCTTGAAGGCTCTAGGGAAGAATCCTTTCTTGCCTCTTCCAGCTTCTCGTGCCCCCAGGCACCACCTGGCTTGTGGCACAGCATACCTCCAATTACTGGCTTGGTGTTTGCCTGGTCCTCTTCCCTGTTCATTTCTGTGTGCCCTCTCCTCTCCTTATAACAACCCCGGTCGTTAGATTTAGAATACCCCGATTTCCCCTTCCAGTGCGGTCTTACAGCGACTAGTCACATCTGCAAATAGTCCATTGCCAGATAAGGTCGCATTCTGAGGTTCTGGGTGAGCATGAATTTGGGGGAGAATACTATTCAACTCACACCAGCAGGAATACATTTATAAGTGTTATGTCTTCCTGATATATTGATCCTTTTATCATAATGAAATTCTCTCAGTGTGTCTGGCAGCATTTCTCAAAATCTAATTTTCCTGTTCTATTAGCTTCATCAAATCAATTAAAAGACATTCTCTACCCTCTCATATTCTGGAGGAGAATATCGTCTATAACATGGGACTTACCTAGTCCCAGAGAAGCTTAAAAGGACTAAGTGGAAAGTCTGCTTATCAATTTATTTTTGGATAACATTTGTAATATCTTCTATAAATAGTCATCTATTTCAGTTTTAAAAAAATTTTTTGAGTCATTTTTGGCAATTTAGAGCCAGAATAATATAATGCGGTGTTTCTCAGGAGGAGTTACTGTTAGATTTTGGAGGGATCAATTTTTCATTGTTTAGTACCATCCCTCACCCTGGAGGACATTTAACATTCTGGGCCTCCATCCACTAAATGCTGGTAACCCCAGTCTTCATGAGGACCAGGCCCACACCCTCTGCGCATTTCCAAACGTCCTGGGAGGGGAGCAGGTCATTTGAGGACCAGTAACACAGTATTCAAGAAGGTGAACTACAGGGCCAGACTTCTTGGGTTTGAATGCGAGCTCCAAGACTACTGAAAAAAAATTACTTACCTCCTCTGTATCTCAGTTTCCTTTTCTGTAAAATCTGAATAGTAATGGTACCTATTAACTATTGTGATGATTGGATTAGTTGATCATGTAACTCTTAAAACATGTCTGGTACATAGTAAGAGATAAATATTAGCAAATATTCTGTAAATTTGTCATTTCAACAAATTTGTCTAAGACATGATAATATTTTTTTCACTTCTTTTAAAATATTTTACTGACTGTGCTATTACAGTTGTCCCAATTTCTCTCCCTTTGCCCCCCTCTACCCAGCACCCCACTCCCCTCAGACAATCGCCCCACCATTGTTCATGTCCATGGGTCATGTGTGTAAGTTCTTTGGCTACTCCATTTCCTATACTGTACATCCCAAGACATGATAATATTTTTGAAATACTAACTTGTTTTTCTCCTATTAGTTCATCTTTTCCTTATTCCTCTTCCCATACTCTTTTTTAAGTAGCTAGGCAGCTGTGAGCTCATTGCTTCAGGAAGAAGTAAACCAGGGTAGTAAACAGAAAAAAAGGTCTTCTTGAACTTGATTTCTAAAAACGTAAGCCATTAGGTTACTAGAGAAGCTTCCATATGTACATAAACTATTTGGGAGAAATACAATTGGAAAAATGAGAATGAGTCTCACCTCCCCACAATCCGACCCCAAGTTGTAATAAAAACAGAAATGTCCCCAGACTGAGGAAGAAGAGGACATTGTGTGGAAGTGCTAAGAATACAGACCTTGATTGGTCCCAAAAAGAACAGCCCTGTATCCTGATTCACAGAGCACCAGGGAAGCAGTAAAATTCCACAGAAATACATGGAATCTAAGGTGGGGGAAGGAAGGCTGTAGCCTGAGCCTTGGGATATTAACAGTGCCTGGGAGAGGAGGTTATGCTGACCAGGCTTCGGGCAGCCGTGGCTTTAATACTCCTGCGTGGTAGCGAGGAAGCAGGATTATGTGCACACCCATACATGTGACATGGAAGTAACACAGAGAGAACCACTATACCTGAAGGACAGGCAGGCAGGAATGAAGACATCTCAGCATCAAATCATGTGGATTAATGACTGAGAACCAGCAGGACAGGTGGGCATTTCAGAATGCACCTGTATGAACAGACAACACTGAAAACTAGGTATCTTCCCCCACCCATGCCTTGAAAACATACAGACCAACCCCACGACCTCACCCCTCCACCACTTCACCCCTGAAATACAACTCAAAAGTTGAGAAGTAGGTTTTTATCTGTCTGTATAGTTTTCTGAGTATTTTTTAAAAAGAAAAAGGACACTATTAAGTTAGCTCCATGTTAACTACAATGTTACACACGCCCTCCCTTATATCTCATCAAAATTCCCTGTAGATTTTGTTTTTCTTAATTAATAAGGTGAAGAATCCTATAATAACCAAATCTGACATTAAATTATTCACAATTACCTAGCTTTCTTTCTTTTCTCCTTTCATTCCTTTTCTGTCCTCTCTTTCTCTTAGTTTTTCCCTTGGTAGGACATAAAAGAATTGGATTGTAAAGGAATTAGAAGTGGTTTAGCTTGTAACGGGCAGGCAAGAACATCTCCGGGGAAAAGAGATAAACTCCATCCATGGTCGAAAGGATGGAAAATCTTTTTATTATGATGAAGTTACATGGACTTTCTGTCAAAAATAAAGAACAAATGTTAGAAAGAGAAACTCTAAGAAAAACGACAAAACTGTACAAGAAAGTCATGGTTCAAATATGAAGCAATAACAACACATGGCACGGTTTTAAGCAATGGATGGGGTAATAAATGTACTTGACGTAGTGACTCGAAACGTTCTCCTTTGAGGGTCCCAGTAACCATGACATTAGGTCAATGAAAGGGAAATGTATCATCGTAGCACGAGACTCGGCACTGCAATAACAATATTTATATAGTGACAATAATGTAAATGCTGATTATTGATCTTGATCGTTTCAAGTAAGTCTATGAACAAAAAAATGAGTAAGTTCTGGTTGTAATCAGACTATAAATGTTAACTGTTGAAAACATAAAAAAACATAGTGGGGAGAAAAGACAGAGGAAAGAGCAGCGGTGCCTATATAAAAGAGAGTAAAATAACTGACAAAAATCGATGAAGCAAAAAATACAATTCCAAGTATACAAGGTCTGTCCAGAAGGTATCCAGCCACGAATATGAAAAATAGAGACATTTATTGAAGAAGATAAAAGATACGAGAAACACTGTACATAAGACAATGACGCCTCAGTCCCCTTCAAAGGAGGCACCTTGGACCTCACACAGTTCTCCCAGTCACCGTCAGCGGCCCCGTCGTATTTTCCTGAATCTCACTGAAAGTCTGAAATCACTTCCCTTTCAAAGGTGATTTTAGTTTTGGGGAAAGCCAGAAGTCACAGGGCGCCAAACCTGGGCTCTAGCAAGGCTGAGTCACCTGAGTGATTTGCTGTTTTGCCAAAAAACTCTGCATGAGATGTGATATGTGAGTGGGCGTGTTGTCATGAGGAAGCTGCCAATCACCACTTTCCTGTAGCTGTGGCCTTCTGAATCATCCAAATAGTTTCTGCGGAGGAATGTTCAAGCTTAACACAAAATTTGATGCAGATTCGTTGCTCTACTAGCTCAGTCATTTTGGATGTGATGGCCACACAGTGCACATGCTCACTTAACAGCATCTACCCCTCCCCACTGACTAGTACCGTGAAGTCGGCATTGTTTAGGCATGCGCATTCCAGTCCTCTGTCCTTGGCTGCCAGGTTAAATCTATGTTGTGAAAATCGTTCTCATTACATTAACAGTGGCTGGACTTTTTCCGGACACACGTATTTACTGATGTCAAATTAACTAATGGGAAAACTAATTGTAATACAACTAGCAAACACTGAGAGGAAAAGGTAGGTGAGACCTAGGAATAATTTAAGTGATCTAATCAATGGATATTGTCTAGAGTTGAATGTAAAGAACATTTATTATAATTTGATTGCCCAGTATCTGATTTTCCTTCCTATGTTTGGTGAATAGGCCAATAGTTATGTTCCCAACTTCCAATGCAGCTGGGACATGGGCATGTGATCTAGGCTTAGTCAATCACTGCCTAGGAGCTAGGGACACAAAGAAGCGTCCATTTTGTAGTGGTGGCAGAAATACATAGGGTCTAGTGGCTGCAGGGGCAGTGATGGCAGGGGTGGCTTTAGTGACCATGGAAATGCAAGTTGAGGCATCCAGATTTAGTAGTGGGAGTGGCGGCCGAGTGCCCTCACCAAACTGAGCTCGTTGGCATGACTTTGCCTGTGGTTCTAGTTGCAGTTTTCACTTTGTTCCTATCCATATTCAGAGATTAGTTCTCTAGGCTTCTTGGCAATTCTGTGGGTACTCAACACCCTTCAATAAATTCCTTCCTCACTTAATCAGTGGGACTCAGTTTCCTTTGCTTACAACCAAGAACTCTTATTAGCCCACTGATAAATCAAGAAATAGAAGTGCAAGCATATCACCCAAAAAAGAATCAGAAACCCAAATATCAGCAGTGGTTAGTTTTTTAGCTTGTAATAAACCTTCCTGAATTCCACTCCCCTGGCTTTGTCTGGAAAAGGCCTACTCATCATCCAATTCTCTACTAGGTATCATTTCCTACTCAAAACTTTTCCTGGTCCCCTAAGACACGCATAACAAGTCACAGCACTCATCTGCATTGCAACGGACTATGTATCTGTCTTTACTGCCTAATATGACCAAAGCCCCGTGACTGATGGGATCATGGCATGTTTACCATTATGCCTGGCACATAGTGGATATTCTCCACAAAGAAACATTTGTTGAACAAACAGAAGTTATGAAGGAGTTTTAATAATTAAAAAAAATAATCTAATATAAACAAAAAAAAAAAAACCTTAATGGGGTGGTAAACATACCTTCGGTACTTGAATCCATCTGGCTCCCAGAAGATGATGGAAAGGAAACACAGTCGTCCGAGAACAAGATGTTGGTCTAGGCTGGGACTGGTGCTGTTCTGGTTTTGCTCTTTTTTCCCTTTAGTTTGTGTTTACCTTAGATTGATATGAAAGATGACACAATTATTCTCTCAAATATTAGCAACAAGTGAGAGAGAAACAAATGAAATAATTTATAAAATGTATTTGAAATTATTCAAAAGGCCTTAAAGCAAGAAAAATGCCTACCTTTGTCTCTGCCAGTCTCAGCATCCCTGAGGATTTGTGTGAACTTCTCAGCTGCGTCTATGAGACCTGCCTGCCGTGTCTGTAAAACCAAAATATGGACAAGTAATTACAGAATTTAAAAAGCAAAATGATATTTTTTGGAACAAAGGAAATGATACCACATTTTAAATTCTGAATGGAAAGGGGGTCAGGTATTAGTTATTCATAAAATAGTTTTATATTTCCATTAAATGGCTACCATTCATATACCTAATTGAGAATCTGTCATCAAAACAAAAATCAAATATGCATTTCTATAATCTTGGAAAAAACTCATATATATTTTATCAAAATAAGAACACTGTTTTCGTTGACTTTGCTTTATAGCCTAAAAGAACAAGCATTTCGTATTGATGTGGTTCTTTTCTTGGATGACATTATGTCAAACTGGTTCTCTTCACTGACAAAGGGAAACACCAATTGCTATATACTGAATTGTATCCCTGCAAAATTCACTTACTATTGAAGTTCTAGCCCCCAAATGACTATATTTAGAGACTGTCTTCAGGAGGTGATTAAAGTTAAATATGGGTGCAGCCTTAATCTGATAGGACTGGTGGCCTTATAAGAAGAAAGACACCTCCACTGCACCCCCCACACACACAAGAGCACCACAAGCAGAAGGGGCCGTGTGAGGATGCGCCAAGCAGGAAGTTATCTGCAGGCCAGGGAGAGAGCTCTCACCAGAAGCCAAACACTGCTGGAGAACCTTGCTCTTGGACTTTCTGGCCCCCCGAACTGTGAGAAAATAAATTCCTGTTGTGTAAAAGCTATACAGTCTGTGGTATTATAGCATTACAGCAGCCCGAGTGGACTAATAGACGAGTCGAGGAGAGCTGTGATTGTGGCTCCCCTTCAGGGCTGAGACATTCTCCCTAGTACCTGCAGCTCATCATTCCTATCTCCTTCTTGAGCCCCAGGTTTTCCTTCCACCCTGAAAGATAGGCCACCCTAGGGCTCAGTCTGAGTCTTTTCATTGACGTCCTCTCTACCCGGTCCCTCAACTTTGTTACACATAAGAAACACAAAGACGCTTTTAAAAGGCAGATTCCTGTGCTCCACACCCAGACATCTTCATTAGATCTGGAGGGAGACCTCTAACAATTCAAGACACCTCAACACCACACTTTGAGAAACACTGCTCTCTTAGAAATTTCATGTAGTGATACAATCTCAATGAATATATTAGGACTCTTCCAGCCCTTTTATTTGTCCAGATCTCCAATCCCTCTTTAATAAACACCTTCCTTGGAACATCTGTTACCACTCTGCCCTTTAAAGTAAAACCCAGCTCTTTGAAGACTTAAGTCATTTCTGAAGGTAAACTCATTTTTCTCCTAGAACATGCACTCATACACCTAATTCATTTACTAAGCCCCCAATCAGGTACTGAAAATGCAGTGGTGAACAAAAAAAGACAACATTTCTACATTCACGGAGCTTACATTCTAGTTTTGGGAGAAGAAGCAAAATAATTTCTAAGGATAATTGTTATGAAGAAAATACACAAGTGATATAATTGATAATGCCCTGCTGGATAGGAATGTCTGCTTCTAAAAAAGACAAGGATCATCCAGGCAAGTGAAAGAAAAGAATTTGTAGGAAAAAACTTTCAATCAGATGGAAGATAACTTCAAAGGCCCTGAGGCAGGAACAAGTTCAGCATCTTTTGACATTCGGAAAGATGGCAGGTCAATCTCAAGCACATTGGTCAAAGGGAAATGATATGAAATGAGGTAATAATAGGTAAGCAAGGATCAGGCAATGTAAAACCAGCTTTAAGATAAGGAGCTGGGGTTTCATCCCACGTATGGTGGGGAAACAACTGGAGGGTTGGTTATAAGCAGGAGAGTGTCAAAATCTGATTTGTGACAAAGCATAATAAGAAAAATCATCACCAAAACTGATGTCAAGGAGCTTGTCCCGTTTTCTTAAAGGAGTTTTACAGTTTCTGGTCTCACACTCAAGCCTATAATCAATCCATTTCGAGTTGACTTGTGTGCAGTGTGAGGTAGTGGTCCAGATTTCCCGATTCCGTTCGCTGAAGACGTGCTTCATTCCCCATTGTGTTTTGGGAACCTTTGTCGAGGATTGGTGACCATCTATGCCTAAGTGCATTTCTGGGCACTGTATTCTGTTTTATTGGCCTATACGTCTTTGTTTTGTTTTAATGTCTGCGGCAATTTTTGTTATCACAACTTTGAATCTTGTCACAATGTGGTTGCTACTTGGAATCTAGCAGGTAGAGGCCGGAGATGTAGCTAAATATCTTACAATGCGCAGAAAAGCTCTTCACAACAAAGAATAATTCAGCCCCACGTGACAAGTGGTGAGACTGAGGAACTCTGTCCTTGTTCAAGCCGCCCTTACTTGAAGTACTATAACAGCCAACTGAGCTTCCTGCTTTTACTTTTAACCTTTATACAAAGCACAGCTATATGATCTTTAAAAACACAATTTTTAACTGAATTGTAGTTGACATACAATATTATATTGGGGTTGGAGGACATTCAGTCTTTCACCATTAAGTATGAAGTTAGCTCTAGGTTTTGTAGATGCCTCTTACCAGGGACCCTTCTATTCCTAGTTTGTTGAGTTATTCATTCGTTTGTTTTTGGAACACTGATATGAAGACAGCTACATACTTTGTGTAACTTATGTACACATTCTGTATGTTTGCTCTCTATAAATACACAACATTTTTAAGGCAGAAAGAAAAGCACAGAGACCAGTGCTCTTGGAGAGACTATCAAGACCATGTCCAATGCTCCCACCCCTCCTTACTCTTCACCCTCTCTCTGCCATTTCAGCAATGCAGCTTCTTTCATGGGGAAGGGGTAGGGTGCTGAATTGATGCAGCAGTAAGCAGTCTTGTTTGGGAAGCCTAATCGGGCCAGGCAAAATTCAGCTGGCCAGGAGCCCCAGTCACTGAGTCCTCTTGGGAAGCAAGTCACACCGCCAGTCTTCCTGATCACAGGTAGTGGTCATTTCTGCAGCTATTAAAGAACCAATGACCTCTAGATGGGTTAGATTCTGTTTGGGGCTAAAGAAACAATTTTTCCACATCTTGGTTAAGCTGATTTTTCTTTTCTTTTTTTTAAGAAAACAGATGTACCTGTTTCATCTGAGTTCATGTTGCATGAGTTTTTAAAATCATGGATGTTGGATTTCTGCCAAGTGCTTTTTTGTGTGTGTGGTGGGTCATCTATTGATAAGAATATGTAGTTTTTCTTGTGTAGTCTGTTAATATGGTAAGTAATACTAAGAAATTTTCAAATGTTGAACTAGCCTTCAACTCCTGGGATAAATGAAACTCAGTCACAAAGCTGTTTTTTTTTACATACTGCTGGATTCAATTTGCTAATTTTTCTTTGAGGGTTTTTTTTGCATCTGTGTTCATGAGGGACATTGATTTTTCTCTTTTGTATTTCATTTGATTATGGTATCAGGTAACGTTGGTTTTATAAAATGAGTTGGGAAGTTTTCCTTCCTCTTCCATTTTCTGGAAGAGCTTGTGGAGAATGACTATTATTTTGTACTTAAACGTGTGGTAAAATTCACTAGTGAAACTACATGGCACTGGAGAGGTGTCCTTTTTGTTATTTAACTATTCACCTTATCTGTTCCCTCTTCAGTGAATTTTGGTAGTTTTAACTGTGGTACATTTCATCTGAGATGTTAAATTTATAAGCATAGAGTTGTTTTCAGAATCCTCTTATTATGCTTTTTAATCTCCAACATCATCATCATTTGAGTATGTATGTTACAGGAGTGACCTAGTACAATTCAACACAAGACAAAGTAGAGAGAGAATGTGACAGCAGCTGTACAAACCTCAAATCTCGTTATCACTAACGACTTCCTGTCTTTCAGTTCCATATCCAGTCAGACATGGAGTCCTTTTAATTTGTCCTTGCCAATATTTCTTGCAGTTTCTCCCTATTCCCAAACTGCTTGGCACAGCCCGTTAACATTTCCTAACCTACCTACCTAAACTATCCCAGCAACCCCCTAATGAGTCTCACTGCCTTTCCCCACAGCCCTCACGCTGTGTCCAGATTTACCTTCTTAGACTTCCAGTGGTTCCACACCACCTACAAGGTAAAGGCCCTCCAGTCTGGCTTAGTCTTGCCTTTTTGTTTTTTCTCAGATTTTATTTATTGATTTTTAGAGAGAGGGGAAGGGAAGGAGAGAGGGAGACAAACATCAATGTGTGGTTGCCTCCTGAGCCCCCCACTGGGGACCTGGCCTGCATCTCAGGCATGTGCCGTGACTGGGAATCCAACTGGTGACCCTTTGCTTCCCAGGCCAGTGCCCAATCCACTGAGATATACCAGCCAGAGCTAGTCTTGCTTTTTGAATTGCAGTTCATTTTATTTCTCTAAATCAGGGTTTTTTTAACATGTAGGCTTTAAAGGGGAGGAATGGGTCATGAATTGCTTAAAACTTAACTATAAAATGCTGTGTAAATGTGAATTTTACTTCCAGAGCAAGGTCTATAGCCATTATCAGATATTCAAAGTGCTAGGAGAAGCCTTAAACCTAATCCTGCTTCTATAATGTATCAAGAACACACCACAGCCCTCACTTCGGTACAGAGTGATCACTCCTTTGACCTTGGATTCACAACATTGTAATGAACTCATCTAACCTTAACATTTTACAGGTGAGGAAACAAATCGAGCACTTAACTATTTTGTCCAATGGCACTCCTATAGAATTTATTTCCTGTGTGATGGAGCTAGTGTTTACCTGCCATTTTCTTGGCCTTTTTATAAATAAATATCATATTTCTTCTTGAGGTCAGGAGTTACATTTCAGAGTTCTCTGTAACTGTAATTTATACAAACTGCTCAAACTTTTTCCAAGAACAGTGACAATGACGACAGCCACACTGACGCAGGGGAAGAAAGCTGATTGATGAGTACTGATTTGAAATATTGCTTAGACACCTGATGAAACGGAACAACGGTCTGTGTGGAGAGCTCTGAAACAGTTCTTAGACAAAGGCCAAATTTCCAGAAACCAGGACATTCTAGACAGCATTTGGAAAAAACTCCTCAGGAGAAGCAACTAACAGAGAGGGCTGCCCAGGTATTTGGGAATGAGAAAGTGGTCAGGGCACCAGCTTTGGAAGTACACAGATTCAAATTTCAACTCGATCGGACCCACGCTGTTACCTCAAGCAAATTATTTGACTTTTCTGGGCCTCAGTGTTCTCACTGCTATCTACCTAAAGAGTGACGCGACGATAAAATAAAATGAAGCGTGTAAAACGCTTAGGTCAGTGTCTTACTCCAGAGGCATTCTTTCCTTAAGGGTTTCTATTATTCAACAAGAGGAGGGACTTTGGAGGGGAGAAGGGGCGCTGCGCCCAGGTGGATGATCCCTAGGAGAGCTTTTCCTTAAAAGAGGGAAGATTCCGAAGCAGCCACAAAGGGCGTATTCCCGAAAGGCGATGGGGAAGGAAGTGGCGGTGGGAACACCTCCACGGGGTGTGTCTGCGGGCCATCCAAGTGGAAGAGGTAGAGCTAAGAGGAGCGTCAGACCAAAAACTCACCTTCCAGAGTACAGGAGGACCTCAAATAACGTGACTTTGTTTAGCCTGGTGTGGTTGATGAGATGTGCTGGGAACTTGGCTTGTTCATATCAACTAGCCTATGATAAAATTAGTTCCCTTACACTAGTTTTGCTTAAAGCCGCAGAAACTATCCACGACATTGAGGATTTACTGTACATATGAGAAGCCAGTGCTTGTTTATGATTAAGAAACGCTTATCAGAAAGGGCTCATCTTCTGGGGAAACCCTGAACGCGAGGCGCGGCTGGATTTGGGGATTCCTGGCGACCGTCCGGGAGTGACCAAGAAGCTGGGGACGGGCCTGGGGGAAGGGCAGAAAGTAAACGCCGGTGCAGCCTCTTTCTAGCCACAGCTCCGACTGGGGCCGGCACTTACTGGAAACTGCGGGGGAAACGACCTTTCTGGGGGCGGGCGTCAACCCGCAACCCGGAGACGCTGCGGAACCTCGGCTGCGAAGGGCGGTGCGCACAGGGCCGGGCGGAGCTTCCAGGCACGCGCTCACGTCACGACCGGAAGTGTCCCGCCCACACCGATAGGGGCGGGGCTCACACGGCTTTTCCGGCCGCGCAGCCTTCGGTGCAACGCCGTGGGTTTGACACTTCGCACAGCGTTTCCGCGTACATTGTCCGAACCTCCAGCCGTGAAGCCAAATTCTGTACCAGATTGCCAGCAAACTGCAGCGTTTTCCCGGAATTTGTTTGGGGTTCCATGTCAAATTCTGTAATAGATTGTCGCCATATGGCAGTTTTCCCGGGATTTTTCTTTTTTTGGTAGATTAATTTGCCCGGATTTGACACCAGTACAATGTTGAGACCATCCAGCAATGTGGTTCTTTCTCCACGCATTCAAGCCTTCCCTTGTTATTCATGTGAAATCTTGCAAGTTTCTTGCTGTTTTGCACATTACTTTTTAGGTTTTTCCCTAGCAGTTTTTGTTGCTGTTTTAGTTTACTTTTCCTAGTGGACCCTAGGATAATTTATTTGGGTTTTGTTATGTTGATCTGGTCGCTCCGCGGAACCTTTGTATTCTAATCATTCTTTTGGATTTTGTAGGTAAGAATTCACCTGTAAATAACAATTTTTGCTTTCTCTAAGAATCCAGGACAGTACAACCCTGTATAGTAGCCTCAGGGGTAGTTCTTTCCACAAGTTCCTTGGATTGTGTATTGTTTCCTTCATGTTTTCTGAAGGTTTCTGGTAGATAACCTTTTTTAAAAATTAAAGGCACTTCGTACTTCTCCTAGTTTGCCAAGTCGTCTCACAGTTTTTTAAAAAATCAGAAATGGATATTGAGTATTACCAGATACCTTCTTTATTAGTCTGATAGATTAAAGCTGATCATCTAAGATTTTGTCCATTACCTTACAATAACAGAATTACAGTATTAGATTTTCTAATATTGAAATATCCTTACAATCGTGGTGTGTATCCTTCCATACATTGCTGGATACAATTTGCTGTGTATTTCATTTAGGATTTCTGTGCCTGCGTTCACAAGTGAAATGGGCTTATGATTTTCTTTAGTTGTCTAAAGAACTTGTCTAGTTTCGGTATCAGTTTATGCTAGGTCTCAAAATGGATCAAGCAGATGAACTTCTTTTTATGTGACCTGGAATAAACATAGCATGTGAATAATCTGCTCCTTTGGTTTTGAAGAACTCATCTTCAAAGTCATTTGGGTGTGGTGCCTTTTCAAGGGATAAATATTTTTTTCCTAGAAAAGTATCCATTTCATCTGCATTTTCAAACTGATTGGTATAAAATTTTCTACAGTATTATTGGAATTTTTGATCTTATATTGTTCTTATTCATTTTTATACATTCTACTGAAGTCAGTTGTTTTCTTTTTCTTGATCTGATTTATAAAACCAGCTTTTGATTTGATTGATAACCTCTATCTTAGAAGTTTTTCTTTAATTTATATCTTTATTAATATCTCATTTCTTTGGATTTATTTGTACTTTTTGTAGATTCTTGAGTTGAAAACTTTTTTAAATGTTTAATATGAAATATTACAAACATTTGTGACGTTAGGGAATAATATGATGAACACTTATGTACTGACGT
>VMDR010015993.1:0-21660 GCA_007922815.1 Macrotus californicus | reverse complement strand
GTTTAAAGACATCCTGGAGGTTCCTAAGCCTCTCCTTATTTTTTTGAATTCTTGTTTCTTCATTGTGTTCTGGTTGAATGTTTCTTTCTTCCTTCTGATCCACACCATTGACTTGAGTCCTGGTTTCCTTCCCATCACTGTTGGTTCCCTGTACATTTTCCTTTATTTCACTTAACATAGCCTTCATTTGTTCATCTAGTTTGCAACCATATTCAAACAATTCTGTGAACATCCTGATTACCAGTGTTTTGAACTGTGCATCTGATAAGTTGGCTATCTCTAAGTCACTTAGTTGTGTTTTTTTTTCTGGAGCTTCGGTCTGTTCTTTCATTTGGGTCATTTTTTTTGTGTGTGTCTTGGCGCGCCTGTTACGTAGTAAGGGGCGGAGCCTTAGGTGTTCACCAGGGCGGGGCAACCACTTCGCTGTGTTGTGATGCTGTATGTGGGGGAGGGTCTGAGAGGGAACAATGCCACTTGTTTTGCTCTCTGCTGGTTTTCAGTCACTTCCCCCACTACCCACAAGCAAATTGGGCCCTTCTGGTGCTGATTCCCAGGTGGGTGGGCTTGTGTACGTTCTAGGACCCTGTGGGTCTCTCCAATGAACTCTCCTGTGAGACTGGGAGTTTCTCCCACTGCCGCCTCAACCCCCACAGGAGTTTTCAATCAGAGGTTTGAGGCTTTATTTCCCCAAGCTGGGACCCTGGGTTTTGGGGTCTGTCTCGATCCCTAGTTGTTCCTCCCAACTTATCCACACATGGGTGTGGGACCGCCTGGTCCACCAGCCGTCTTGCCATGAGTCCTCTCTGCCTGGGTGCCCATCTCCACCCCTCCTACTGGTCTGGGTGAGTGTTTCTTCTTTAACTCCTTGGTTGTCAGACTTCCATACAGTTCGATTTTCTGTCAGTTCTGGTTGTTTTTTGTTTTTAAATTTGTCATTGTCCTTCTTTTGGTTGTGTGAGGAGGCACAGTGTGTCTACCTATGCCTCCATCTTGGCCGGCACCCTGCTTTAAAATAAAGAACACTGGGTAACCTCTTACCAAAGAGCATTTAGTTCCTGAGACATTGGAGTTAAGACTGTGATTCCATGTCAATGATCTCCCTAGAAGAAGGTTGTTCCTTGGCCTTTATCTTTAAAATAACATGTGAAAATAGTGAAGGGAGGAAGCTGAGAAATGGAATTTTATTCCTAAAATGCATGGGAGAACAGACTCGGAAATCAGAATACAATGTGTGAGTTGAGTGACTCTAGGCAAACAAGGACTCCAAGCATCTGTTTTCTTTCTTCTAAAAAGGGATGAGACTATTCCTGCCCCACTCAGAGTTGTGATCAGATGGAAAAGTTCTTTGTAAACTTTGTGCATATTTGTCCTTATAATACTCATAACGTTCAAGAGAAAGTTTAGAGGAATAACTACATAAAAAGAATACCATTTTTATTTTTTAAATGTGTATATCTATCTAAAGAGAGAAACTTCTTCGGTCACTAGTCTCAATATCTAAAATCATATTCTTCCCTTTTCCTCCTTTTTGAAAAAGCAAATTACTTTTTATTGATTTTCTGTAGTTTGATGTACATTTCCATCTGGTGCTCTTGGGTTTATATCCCTGTGCTATATGCGTGCATTTGCCTCCATTGTTCCTTCAGCTTTGATGGTTAAAAAAAAAATGAGTATTACATAACTTTAGTGAAAGATATTGTAGTTTATTAGACTGTCAGCCTTTAAACTCAAATGTAGCCTTACCAATCCAGCAGCAGCTTCTGTGGAAGCCCATAGTTCCTTCCCTGATCTATTTCCTGGTCCCACCCTCCTACTAACATTCCAGCTACAATCTTCATGGAAGTTAACAATGACAATCAGACAAAGCACTACCTAAAGCATCTGGTATTGGAGATGCTTTTGTATTTTATTACCCAATAAACTTTGCAGACAGCAATCTTTCAATGCCTTGGCATCTGAGCTAGGCATCTTCGAGGCAGAGCTGGCTCTGCAGCAGCAAATTAATGGATTAAAATGCTAAGTGAGTTCTCACTGGCAAGGAATCTGTAGGGACAGTGGATGAGTCAAACTGGGTGCTATGAAATGAGAACAAAAAGATCAGGGATGTTCTAGTGTTGGGGCAGCCTCTTGGCCTGGGCTCTCATCACCAGACATGAACTGGATTAGAATTGTCACTCACGACACACCTGTGGGACCACTCAGACCATCTCTTTGCCCTTTAGTGTGAAGACATCAATAAGAAACCCATCCCTATCCTCGCTGTGATCTCACATGCCTTGAAAAGACACAATTGCATATCTACAAGGAACTTAGAGCATCACCCCACAGTCCCAAGTCCTTGAGTGACTCAAGGTGGCCTGGGGGGCTGCAGCAGCAGTGACACGAGGCCCATCTCCAGATATCTAGGATGGCACTGTCTTCTCCATCAAGGCACCTTCCTGACCCTCTTCATCCTGTTCCCATCAGTGGCAAAGCAAAGGCCATGGCTTTGTGGTGGCAAGAGCCCACCCATAGGGCTTGGCTGGCATCTTGGGTTCGGATCAGGGTAAAAGAATGTGTTCTTGCTTTAGCAAACAGAGCCATTTCCCCTTTCCATCCAGCCTAGACCACCTGAGGAGAATTTGAAAAGAGAAGAAAAAGGAGTGAGGGAAAGTGAGAGGAAGTGCAGGGGTGCAGCCCAGGGGCAGGCTCTACCTCCCAGCAGATACCTTGGCTAGCTCAAAGGAGGGCTCCGTCTACAGCTGCCTGGAACAGCCTCAGAGACCCATAGGGTTGCTCCTAGGACTACAGAAACTGTGTTATTTACTGCACTGAGGCACTGACCTTCAATTTTGGAAATACTCATTTGAAGCACTGAAGAAAAAGCAAAACTGCTTCCTCTCCCCACCAACAACCACAAAGTGCTTCATCAGATCCACTTGCACTGCTCAGAGAGGAGGTACTTCAAGTTGTAAGAGAGAGGAATTCTATTTGGGCTTTCTCTTCCCAGTCTCATCACTGACTCTCAATGCCCCTGAAGAGATGTCAGAAGCCCACATTTGGTGTTTGTAAGCATTGGGAATTTTTGAGGAGAATGGGACAATAAATCGAAGCTGGTTGTGACTCTAGAGATCTACGGGACAAAGGCACCTACGTCAACAACGTGCCCACCACCAAGTTGCACCATCTGCTTGTGACAGTACATTCCTGGAACTCTGCATCTGGTAAACAGCTGTCACAAGAGCCATTTCTCCCTGACACTGACTGCTCCTTTTATTGGTGACCTATTAGTCAACAACACCAAGCAATGCTGTTTGTTAAGCCTCAATGATGACCTTATGCTCTTTGCTCCCACTTTTTGTATCAACCTCATAAGCCTCCCTTAGCACACGCAAATTAGCAGCAAAAGATATTGAAGGCAATGATAGAAATAGCACAAACACTGTCAGAAAATGATTAACTCACAGACATTAAAGAGACAAAAACTCAACAGAAAGATACCCTGCAGACTATTGTGGCCATTTAGGCACATTTGATTGAAAAATGGTTAGGAACAGAGAATTTTAATAGGCTTAATTTAAACTGAGATGACTCAAGAATTGCAAACAAAAAATTTCTGCATGCAGCAGCACCACTCAATTTAGACTGAATTGCCTGATGATTAATTAATTTGGGACAGTGCTCACTGAAAAATTGCCATAGATGTGCATCTGTCAAACAAATTTGCCACAGATTGTCAAAGCTCCGTGACACGAATGGCCCCGACCCAGAGGCCTGCCCACTCAGTAGGTGGCCCCTTGCTCTTTTAATGAGAACTACCCTCATTGCCAAACATCACCAGCTCCAAGCTAAAATGGGCAGAGCTCACCTAGTTTAGTCAACCCAGAGGGTCACAGAATCAACCCCATATTAACTTTTGAAAAGGATGTTAAATTGAAAACAAAAGATTATGGAAACAGAGCAGAAAAATGACAACAGCTGGCTTCTACTGAGCAGTGAGTTTACTGCATACTGGGCTTTGTTTTAAGTGCTGTGTTCCTATTATCTTAGTTAATCTGCATAACAATCCCATGCATCAGATACAATCTCTACCTCACAAGTGAAAAGACTTAGAGATTACCTATTTGATTCACAAGTGAAGTCCAGAGGGGTTAAGCAAGACTTGTCCAAGGTCAAATAACCAAACCCTGACAGAGGGAGGACCCAAACAACATCCCTTCACACCAGTCCAGTGCTCCAAACCTTTGAGAGCGGGTGGCATACATTCTTTTTACAAGGTGCCTTGGGTTCAGAAGAGGCATGAAACTATCCCAGGAAGGGGAAACTCTTCTTTTCCAAAGCCATGGCCAGCAGACTAAGGGGATCAGCTAGGCGTCATTGGCCAGGCGGAAGGGGTGACATAGCTGGTCTTCTCATGCTCTCTTAAACAAGTAGAGGCCTAGGGTGCTAGGAAAGGGTATTGGACACTGGAGCCTAGACTGAGGAATTGGGTATCATTTGTCTACATGCCGTAGCAAGAAGGATAAACTAAGAGGAAGCTTCTTGAGGAGTAATTAAATTAAACGTCATCGAACATGACAGAGGACAAATTTGAGAAGGAACCAAAGTGACAAAAACTAGGAAAACAAATTAGAGTAGAAGGTTCAGAGGGGATGGTGGATTGGAAAGACATCTCCCAAACTAAAAACATAGACACCTCTGAGGAGGTGTTTTGGTCAAAGGTGGTGGTGGAGGGTCATTTTATCTGTGTTCTATTAAGTGTCTCAATGACAATGGTCTCATGTATTTATGTTTAATTTGCTATTGAAATGAAGTAAATATTTTTGAAAGGAGAAGAGATAAATGAAAGGTGGGGACAGTACCTAGACTTGTACAAGTTATGGGGAGCTTTCCATCTGGTACTCTGAATGTGGGTTATTTTAAGGTTATTAAGGTCACTGCATTAGTCCAAAAAGTCTTGACAGTTCTTGGCAAGTCTTGACTCCTTCCTCTGTCTTGAACCTGGTGTTCCTAGGTCTGCCTTGAAGATAGGGTCAAGAGGTCCCACAGGCCTCTTTGTACATTTGGGTCAGTCACCTTAGATAGTCTGAGTCTCTCCAGGTGACCACTGAGCTAGCCAAAAGAATCCACTAATTCTTTCTTATCCACTTATATAGATCTACTGAATTATAGGCAAGTTTAATAGAATGAAAAAAGAGAAATAGAGGAAATAGGCCAATTTATTCACTGCCAGACAGATATAACATCAACAACCTGCCCTATGTTCTTCCTGCTTAGTCCCAGCACAGGACACTCTTCCTCAGGTCCTAACGGACTCCCCTAGCCTTGGATGTGGCTGGAGATAGAGGCTGTGACTGCATGTGGACCACAACTGGACCTTTCTGGACCCCTGCCAAGGCTTATTTCCAGGGGAAGTCCAAGAAGTCAGTTCTGGTCCCATAGCATCATCCAAAAGGAACAACATGCCAGCCTCAGCTGCCCTTCCAGGAGACCTGGATTCTACTCTTTTTAGTTTCCTCCTTTTTTCCTCTTCTGCGCATCGCTCCACCCAAGCACATTTACTCTACTGTCTGTCAGAGAATGATCTACTCTTTACCAAACCCTCTCCCTTGAGTCTATTATATCAAAGCTCAGGCTTTAGTGCTCGTTGGTGTACTTAAACCTAAGAACCTTAAGTTCAAGTGATCAGGTTATCATGCGGCCAAGAAAAGAAAATGTTTCAGGGGAGAAGGGAGTGTTCCAACGGACAGAGAATTATCCATTAGCCTTGAGGAGGTGTAGGTTACAACTGGTCCCTAGTAAAATGTTCTGTAAATACTGTATTTTTTGAATGTTAAATCAATAAATGTCCCAATGCCAGCCTAAGACACCTCCTTTCCCATTACAACAAAGCATGTGGCAACCCTTTTTGGATTGCCTTCATTTTTTACACAAATATTTGTTGAGGACCTACTGTGTACCAGACACTCACAGTCACTGGGAATAACAAGATGGGCAAAATCTCTGCATTCATGGACCTTAGGTTTGGTGGGAAAAGTGGAACAAAATAATAAACAGACAAGTAAATAATACAATAATAGCAAGTAATAAAATGTAATAATTTTAATGCTTAGCAAATAAGTAAACACTTTTAATTTTAATTAATTTATTAATTAGAAATTAACATCTAATATTTAATAATAAAAGAGTAGTGAATAATTAAATATCAAATATAAGTGCTATAAAGAAAATAAAGCAGAGTATCAGGCCTGAGAAGGAGTTGCAAGAGTTAGGTGGTATCTACCTTAAGAAGCCTGCTTGGAGCGTCTCTTAGTCATCTGAATACAAAAGAGCCAGCCACGTATGAACCTGGGGTGGAGTGCTCTAGGCAGAGGACCACCCAATACAAAGATGCTGAGCCCGGCACTCACAAACCGAGTCTGAGTCCAGTGTGGGCTGAGCCCAGAGGAGGAGGCCAGGGGTAGGAGGGAAGGTGTCAGTCAGGGAAGACCACCTCACACTGGCCTCTCAGGCCATGGCGATGAACGTGGGTTTCCTTCCAAGAGTGATTGGGAAGGCTCTGGAGACTTTTAAGCCAGAGGTGCAATGGTCGGGTTTAATTTTTAAATCAATGTTGGCTGCTTTGTCAGAGACTCCAGGACAAGAATGGGGGCAGGGAAGCCAGGTAGCTGTGTATCACACACAGGAAACGCTGCTGGCTTGAAACAGACAGGTACCTGTAGAGAAGGTGAGAAGAGGCAGGCTAGAATGGGGACAAGTTGGATTCAGAAATCTTAAAACACACTGGCCCTCTTCAGGGACTGGGACTTTCCAACACTTGCACTCCTGTTTAACTTGGTGCCTCAGAGAAGCCTTTGCACTTCCCCACACCTGGCCAATCAGAGAGGAATGCCGCATGCTGAGATAGCTGGTTTTCTTTATAGAAGTAAACTAAACTCTCATTTTGCCGAAGGAAAAGATAATCATGAAAAAATGAGGGGGCGCTCTTTTCTTCCCTTGCAAACTCCCACCTAGAGCTGTTGTTAACTACTATCAAGATCAAATTAAATGCAAAAGCAATCAGAATGTGACGTGAAGGGAAAGAATAATCAGATGGAACTGTTTTCATCCCACCCAGCTTAGATCTCTGGGCAGTCTGGGCACTGGCGTTCCTCATTGATGTGGCCCCATCCCAACAGCAAAACGCAAAAAAACTGACTTTATTCCACAGGCAGGGAAACACGAAGATGCCTCAGTGCAGTGGGACCACAGCTCCTGGGGTGGGCGCTAAAGCAAACTCTCCTGAGGCCGAAATGGAATTATCAATTCCCCAAGCCCTAAATCCATCAAAGCAATCACTGAGACTGAATCTCTCCCCTCCCACCCCAGAGATAAGATTTCAGCCCATCCCTAAAAGGTGCAGAGGTTACTCATTTCTGAGCAGAGCAGACCAAGAGAGGCCTTGGCTATCAGAGAGGGAGCTGGTCTGAAAGGCTAAAGTTCCCACGTCTGTCCAGGGTTACTAAGGGTCAGGACACACGTGCAACTACATCTCCAAGCACGCAGCCAGTTCTCTCAAGAGCATCTCTCTCTCTCTCTCTCTCTCTCTCTCTCAAGGAAGGTTCAAAGAACAGAGGTAGCCTCATTTTAGTCACTCAAAGACTCCTGCAGTGTCATGTCACTGGAAAAGCATTGCATCACCAGCCCAAACTGGGATGGAAAGCGTCAGCGTGGCTATCTGGGCTTCTTAAGCTCTGGTTTCAAGGCTGCCCTCCCAAAGCTTGGCTCCACTGCACAGAGTGCCTCAGGTGATGATTGCACAAGTTAATCCATGGGAGTGCTGAAGCAGCACCTGGCACAAACGAGAGCTCAATAAAGATTAACTATCGTTGTTAACAATATTTTCCTACCAAGAAATTACTGTATTGTGTGTTTGCATTTATGTTAGTTTCTCTTATACATTAGGAGCTCCGAAGCATCTTATTTATCTCAAGCACGTCTGAGCCTGGAACTGTGCTGGGCTCAATAAAAGGGTATGCTTTGAATTGAAATATTTACTCAGGGGTAATAGAAATGAAAAGAGGGAGGCAAAATAAAAGCAGATGAAATCTGAATTTTCTTTATCTCCTCTTTATGTTATCTTCTGTTTCTCCATAATAGCCCCTCAATTTTGCTGCTCTCAATGACTTTTCCTCTAACGGGAATGGTTGTATTTGAGCCTCAGTGGAACCCATGACACTAATCACCAAGTACAGTTCAAGCTCAGTCAATTTTGACATTGCCAGGGCCCCCCAGAAGGAATTGGATATCACAGAGGGTACTCAGAAGGGCACAAGCTGAAGCAATATGAACAGATTTATTTGAGAACTCTACACTATTGCCTCTGACAAGAGCTTCTTGACATACAGGGAACCAATAATCATAATAGTAAGAACAATGACACCACCATTTGCGGAGCACCTAGTATGTACTATGCTAAACACTTTCACATATGACATTTAATCCACCCAAGAAAACAAAGTATGTGTTCTGTTATTCTCAAACTAAAGCACAGAAAAGTCACAATGAGCCACTGGCTTAAGGTCACACCACCAGTAGTAAAATGTTGAGATCCAAACCCAAGTTCACCACTCTCCAAAGCTCACTCATGTAACCACTCAAGCCTACAGTGGCCTCTGGCCACACAGCCCAGGTCTGAAGCACAAACGCCACAGTACTGGTGTTCTGCAGGGCAGAGTGCAGTGTACCTGCCGTGCCCTTGTCTTTGTCTGTTGTCTCCAGAACACGGCATGGCAGCCCAGCACGTCTCATCTGCTTTTTACCTGTCCCCAGAGACTGCTACACTTAAAATGTGACTGCCTCTGGTTTGTAACTTATACCTAAAGGACTTACTCCTGTTTTCTTTCCTGGAGGAACAAAGGTATTAATGCCACAAGTCTCTGAGGTGAAGCATGTATTGATTAGTCTCATCAATATTTAGCATCTGCTTAGACTAGCAGACTGAAAGTCCACTCCTTACTTGCCTTGCTCCTCCTACTGTAAACTATAACCAGTGTTGGGAAGCTGGGGAGAGACAGGCAGGAGCTAGCCAGCTGCATGTGCTCCACTCACTACAGGACCTGGATTAAGAGGAGGACTCCAACACCATAAAATGACAGATCGGGTAAAGTAACATTATATTCATTTTGCATCGTCTTTGAGAAAATGAATAGGTGAAGTTTTCAAGTCAGCACATGGAAGGTTTGGGGGAGGTTAGGTATAGCTAACACAGATCAAAGCTACTTCTCTTGCCCACTGAGAGTTCATATTGGTGCTAAAAAGTCTTATTTCTTATTCAGTAATTAGGACTTTAAGGATATTTGCTCTGTTTTCTGACTAGTCTGTGTAACTTCCTCTCAAATGATTCTGCATAACCATATTACTAAGGAATGTGTTTTTAAAGAAAAGGGCAGATTAACCTGAATCTAACTAATCATGAAAACTGGCATGAAATCTTCAGAAATGTAAATGTATGAAAAACCAGAGCTAGAAGGACTGTTCTAGATTAAAGGAAACTAGGAACTGACAACCAAATGCAACAGGTGCGCTTAGGTCACAGAAAGAAGAAGAAAACAGCTCTAAAGGGACAATATGGGCAAGGTTGGGAAATTTTGAAAATGGGCTGCATATTAGATAATATTTGTGTATCTAGTACCTTCTTTGATATGATAATGGCATTATAATATGTAGGCGAATGTCTTTATTCTTAGTGAATACATGCTGGAGAGTTTGGGAGTGAAGTGACACCAATACCTTCAACTTATTTTGAAATTATGCAGACACAACAATGCCCTCACAAATGCACATGAGAGTAAACTGAATGTGGTTTTATCTGTTCCCTGGTCAGCACAGGCGAAGGTGAACGGAGTGTTCACTGCATTACTCTTTCGACTTCTCTGTAGATACATATAAGACTTTCAAGATAAAAACTTGAAAATAAAAAGGGTATAGTACCGTTGCTCCCTTATGAATGCTCCCCACCAAAGGCATCCGCCCTTATACACAATCGTGCAACAGGAAATCTGTGCCCCTCTGAAAGTGGAGGGTCTCTAAACTCTGGTCTGGTGTAAATTACTCTGCTGAGTATTGTTTTTATGTCAGTAAGTGACAAGGCTGGGTACAAGCACCGGCTTCGAGGCGTGGTGTTGCTGCTTCTCTGCCCTGATACCAGGATTAAGTTATTTAACTGAGCTTGGGTTGGTTTTCTTTTATATTGTGATAAAATAAGAATAGATTGGGATATAACATAAGGATATAATATAGGATGTTCAGGGTTATAATAGTTCCTTACAATTGGAGAGTAGTTAAATGAGAGACTCAGATGACAAACATTTTAAAGTTAATAGTAGTATAGTTATATAATATATATTTAAAGAATAATTAGGACATCATGATTTCCTATTATTGCCCAGGATAAAGCTAAAGCAGTTAGAACTTTGAAAATCATGTAAAGATAAATATTAAGTAAATCACTACACAGAAGGTCTGTAAATTTGGCAAAAATCTTGAAGGTAGTGCTCAAGTAACTGAAGTTTGGAAGATACTGCAAAACAGAAGATAATGTGCTCACCCCGCTGCTGGCACATAGCAGATGCTCAAACTTCATTTAGAGCTATCATTGAAGTCCCTTGGACGAGGGTGTTAGAAATTATGTTGTAGGAATTTATTTGAGAACTGAGGACTTGCCTAATATTGGAACCCAGAAGGAATGAGAACTGATGTAAAGCACAATGTTTCAGCTTTGTAAATCCACCCAGACTTGGAAAGAAGTGGGGTAAGCATGAGAGGAAGGATCAGAAGACTGGGCCCTCACTCTAGATGTGCTCGGTAATCACTGTGTGACTCAGACAAAGGATTTGGACTCAGCTTCTTCGTTTGAACAATGAAGAGATTTGACTTGAATCCATTTGTCTCTAAGATCTCTTGCAGCTTGAAAATTCTATAGCTTGAGAGGCCCCTGGCTTTTTCCAAGGGTTGGTGCAAGACCACCTTTGGGTTGGCATTTAGAGGCCTATGATTTAGAGGAAAGAGTACAATCTCCTCCTTCCTGTAGCTGCTGAAAACCTGTTTTTTTGCTTAGCAGTGAAAATTTAATAGTATCAGCTCGGAGCTCCAATTCCAGCAGAATACCTGTTACTTACTTACTGGCTGTGTGTGTTGGGCATTCCACTTAATCTCTGAGTCCTGGCTGCCTCACCTGTAAAATGGCGATAACTTCATGTACTATATAGTACTATTGTGAAAATTCTTGGTGATGCATGAAAAGTTAACAGGTGGCTGTTTGGCAAGATTGATGGATGAGATGGCAATGACGTGATTAAAGAGGCAGTTGTTTTATAGTCCTTTCACTATTTCTAGGAAGACCACATTATGTATCTTACTTTGTTGGTGTAATAATAGGATGCATTAGGGAATATTATACCCATTTGGGGGGGCAAATCATTATTCTACAAGTTACTGGTGATGAGACCTTAACCTAGTCTAGTTATCTCTAAAATAAGGATATTAATGATGCTGTCATGAGTAGGATGGTAGGCAGAATAATGGTCCTCCAAAAATGCACACAACCTCATCCCCCAAACCTGTGAATACGTTACCTTATACAGCAAAAGTAACACAGTCACAGGCTTTTATGATTTTATATTCACAGGTCATATGACTTATAAATGTCATTGAGGTTATGGACCTTGAAATGGGGAGATTCCCCTGGATTATCCAGATGGGCCAAATTGAATCCCCTAAATTCTTAAAAGGGGAGAACTTTCCTGGCTGCGGTCAGGGTCAGAGAGATGCAACGTGAGGACTTGGCCTCCCCATTTCTGGTCATGAAGATGGAGGAAGGGGGCCACTAGCTAAGGAATGTGGTGGCCTCTAGAGCTGGGAATGGCCCTTGCTTTACAGTCAGCACAAAAACACAGCTCCTGGTTCTACAACCGTGAGGAAGTAAATTACACCATCAACATGAATTTTCCCCCGCAGTCCCTAGGGAAGAACACAGCCTTCCAACACTTTCATTTTAGTCTTGTGAGACTTGTACCAGCCTTCTAACCTACAAGAACTGTACAAGAATACATTTTTGGTGGTTAAGACACTGTCTTGAGGGTTATTTGTAACAGTGGAAGGAGGAAACTAACATGGTAAATGAGTTCATACACTTACAGCAGTGAACAAGCGGCCAGCAGGCATGGTCCCTACTATTAGGCCCTGACATCATCTTTGCATGGTACCCAACATTGGATTGTCCCGATCCCAGCGATGGATATTGTCAGGAAAGTGAGTTAAAGCTCTCTTGAGGCATCCCCTGGTCTCCTGCCTGCTGATGATGGTCACTACCTGCAAATGAGATGAAATTCCCTCTCCTGGGAAGGAGCTGAAGGGGAAAAAGGATTTAAAGAGAAACTACCAACCACGTGAATGGAATCCCATCTTAACTTTGGCTGTCTGAACTGCTAAGCTAGAGATGTCTAGTTACGTTTTAGAGGATCCTACGTACATCAAACACCATATTGTGTGAGTGGAAGCATGTGTGCCTCTGTACATTTTATATACAATGTATCTTTATTTACAATTATTGTATTATGAATTATGTATATGTAATTATATGTAGGTATGCATATGATTTATATCTCATAAATATATCATGTATATTATATGATATATCCTTCTTTGTGTGTGTATGTGTGTATATATATATATATATATATATATATATATATATATATTCACACTCCATACGGTCATGTTAGGGGTCAGCTTTGAGGTCCTTTCAGAGTAAGAGGTTGCTGGGAGAGATAGCCATAGGTGCCATGTGCAATTAATTCTGAATTAGTGGAAAGAGAAGGAGCAAACCTACAGATTCTCCACTGCCACCCCAGAATTCCAGGTCACTAGTAGGTCTGGACTGAGGCCCAGGGAGCTAACATATTCATGCTCTCCAAGAAGAGTCTGGTTTTAGAGCCTCGAGACTAACCCAAGGGCTCTCATGGTGGTTCTGCAATAACGTTGTTGGTGACACTGACGTTTCTGATGTCCAGACTGAGTGGGAAGTAGAGGGTACTGGCTAATTGGCTATTTTTATACTGGGATAAGGGGATTTACAATCACCCCCCAATTTAGATAAAAACTGAAGCTCCTATTGGGGAAATGGGTTGGATCACATACCCACTGCGTATCCAAACAGAAACTGGAATTCATGTTGCCATAACTGTATCCTATGTTATTTATTTAAAAATTTTAAATTATGTAATTATACATGAAATTGTTTCCTTATTAAATGTCTAATAATATAAATAAAAGAAAAAAAAATATTCGTTCACTCCTCTCCTCCAATCTCACTTTCCTCCTCAAATATCAGCCTCTCATTTGTTTTCCAAGAAAACATTCTATAGTTCTCTCCACCCTGGTGGCCGCAGCCTTCTGCCACTTTGGGGCCTAGCAGCCTGAAGAAAAAAAGAGATAAAGGCTTTTTAAAACCCAAAATCTCTTTAAAACATGAAAAAAAGAAAAAAAGAAAGAAAAGGCGAATTTTTCTTAGAAAACCCAGGGAAAGTCACTTTTGCACGCTTCCAGCTTGCCCGCCCGCCGCCCCTGCCGCGCCTGGGTCCGTCCGGTCTGTGGATTGGGGGGTGAGCGTCCCGCGTTTACACACCTCCGCTCCCCCAGCCCATCCGCGCTGCGTGGAAGCCCCGAGCACCTGCCTCCCCGCCAACCACGTATCCGCGCTGCCCTTTGCCGCTGGCCAGCCACCACCAAATATTTTGTACCCCTCTTTCCTGGCTGCTGTAATGGTAAACCGCCAGGATCCTGAGGCCTACATTTATAGAGAAATGCGTGTCCGGGGGCCACGTGGGCACCATTTGGTTACCTCTTTAAGAATTTTTATAATTTGGAGGGAAGTCTCTATTTTAATAAATCTGTCTTTGAAATGTGGAGCTTCAGTCCAGGACAACCGAAAATGACAAACTTTCAGGGACAGCCATGTTGTTTTTGCCTTTCGTCTGCAGTCTTGCAGTCTTGAAATAGACGTCCAGGAATCCTCTGCCCCCTCCTGCGTCTGAGCTGACCCCAGCTTCTCCGCCTCACTCTGCCACCTGTGAGCTGCAGCATGGGTGCAGGCCCGGGCTCCATGAAGAGCCCCTTTTGTCCTGTGTGGTGCCTATAAGAAGTCCTCTTGGCTAGGTTCAGGGTGGTGAGGGCGGGGAGATGAATGCTGCAGCCAGCAGTGACCCCATGGCCTCCCTCTACGTGGGTGACCTGCACTCGGACATCACCAAGGTTCAGCCCTGCAGGGCCTGTGCTGCCCATCAGGATCAGTTCCCTGGGTTCTGCCTAAGACAACATCCAGCAGTTGGCTGACGCTGAGCGGGCCTTGGATACCATGAACTTGGATGTGACTAAGGGAAAGCCAATCTGCATCATGTGGTCTCAGAAGGATCCCTCTATGAGAAAATCTGGTATGGGAAACCTCCTCATCAAGGACCTAAACAAATCTATAGATAACAAGGCTCTTTATGATACTTTTTCTGATTTTGGAAACATTCTGTCCTGCATGGTGGTGTGTGAGAAGAATGGTTCTAAGGGTTATACCTTTGTTCACTTCTGTACCCACGGGACTGCAGACAAGGCCCAGAAGATGAATGACATGCTCCTCAATGACCTCAAGGTGTTCCTGAGCAGATTCAAGTCTCTGAGAGAGTAGGAAGCTGACCCAAAGCCAAAGCCAAGGAGTTCACCAGTGTGTATATCAAAGACTTTGGGGGAAGAGATGGACAAGATGAATAAGAGTCTAAAAGTTCTGTTCAGCCAGGTTGGTAAGACCCTAAGTGTCAAGGTGATGAGAGATCCCAGTGGGAAGTCCAAAGGCTTTGGCTTTGTGAAGTATGAAAAACACAAGGATGCCAATAAGGTGTGGAAGAGATGAATGGAAAAGAAATCAGTGGGAAGGTCATCTTTGTAGGCTGTGCACAGAAGAAAAATAGAATGGTAGACTGAATTAAAACAGAAATTTGAACAGCTGAAACAAGAGAGAATTAGTCAATATCAAGGGTGAATCTTTACAATAAGAACTTAGATGACACAGCTGATGATGAGACGTTAAGGAAAGAGTTTTCTCCTTTTGGATCCATCACCCGTGCTTAAGGTAATGTTTCTCATCTCCCGAAGAGGCAACCAAAGCAGTCACTGAGATGAACAGATGCACAGTGTGCTCCAAGCCACTGTATGTCTCTCTGACCCAGAGGAAAGAAGAGTGTAAGGCTTACCTGACCACCCAGTATATGCAGTGGGTGGCCGAAATGAGAGCACTGCCTGCCAATGTCATCTTAAATCAGTTCCAGCCAGTAGCTGGTGGCTGCTTTGTGCCAGCAGTTCCACAGGCTCAGGGAAGACCTCCATATTACACACTTAACTGCCAGTTGACATAGATGAAGCCTAATCCATGCTGGCAGCAAGGTGGAGACCTCACGGCTTCCAAGGAATGCCTAGTGCTATATGCCAACCTGGGCATCGTCCAACTCCTTACCATCTGTCTCCAACTGGTAATGCTCGGGCCTCTTGTGGCCTCCCTACTTCTGCTCAGAAAGTTGGTTCTGAGTGCCTGGACCACTTGGCTATGGACTTTGGTGGAGCTGGTACTACCCAACAAGGGCTGACTGACAGCTGCCAGTCTAGAGTTGTTAACACAGCTGTGCAGAACTTAGCACCTCGTGCTCCTGTAGCTGCTGCTGCCCCTTGGGCTATTGCACTTCCAGTGTCCACAGCCTTCACCCTGCCGTTCCATCTTTGCAGGCCAGCGGTCCTGCAAAGGTCCAGCCTGTGGTCCATATACAGGGGCAGGAGCCCCTGACTAGCTCTTTGCTGGCCACAGCACCCTTCCAGGAACAGAAGCAGATGCTGGGAGAATGTTTGTTCCCGATTATCCAAACCATGCATTTGAACCTGGCCAGAAAGATTACCGGAATGCTACTGGAGATGGACCATTCCAAGCAACTGCACATGCTGGAGTCCCCTGAGTCTCTCTGCTCCAAGGTGGATGATGAAGCTGGGGCAGTTCTATAGGCTCATCGTGCCAAGAAAGAAGCTGCGCAGAAGGTGTGTGCTGTTGCTGCTACTACCTGTTAGACAAGGAAATAACCAATTCAAAAGCCAAAGAACCCCTCGTGGAATTCAGCTCAAGGTTTAAAGACTTCCTAGCTTGTTCTATGGACCTCAACACCAAAAACCACAAACTGCAAATTTAATAGGTCATTTTGTATCAAAGGGTCTATTAGGAAGCACCTAGAATTTTTTTCAATTAAAAGAATATATTGTCTGGTTCTGCTATTGTGGATTTTGATTCCTCCCACCCCAGAAACTGGTTTTATTTGATGTACTCTCATTTTCTCAATTAAAAAGATCTCCAAAAAAAGAAAAATATATATTCTATGAATTGTATACAGCATGCATAAATCAAAGATTACTCAGATTTAAGCCTTTAAAAAACATTAATGAGAGTACACAACTTCCTTTGTCATTCACAATTTCAGTACATGATCACATTATTCTTTTTAACTGCAGCATAGCGTGTTGTATGTATCTGATGTATGTATATCATGATGTATTTGAATCTATTTGGCCATTTCTCACTGAATGACATTAGGTTCTCCCCATAATTTTTCCCATCACATACAAACACATACACAAAAATGCTGCATCACATATCCTTATATGTGACTCTCATATGCATGATATGATTTCTCTTAAATGGTTAGATGTATAATTATGTGTTGAAAAGGATAAATGCTCTGCCTCTTTCTACATTTTTGTTTGTTTTTGTAGCTATGTGGGTCATTACAAAGACTGGCTGATGCCCCTTGTATAAGTTTTGAGGTATTTTTGTACCATGGCCATGTCCAGGAACTCCCCATCTCTTTGTTGTTGGTGTCTTATTTCCTTTCTCTCAGTGATATAAATGTTTTTGTCTTAGCGGTTTCCTTTGGTCAGTAATGATTCTAGTTCTCAATTCTGATTTTGAACACAGGGTCTGGCAGAAATAACACCTGCTTGAGTGTGATTGGTAGGGTAATAATATGGGTGTAATAACTTGTAGTGTTAATTTGAACATTTCACCTAAAACGTCATATGGTATGCTTGAGTGTGATACTTTTATGTTACAGAATTGCCTGTTTATGATTTTATAATAAAAGATTTTGTAATAAAAGGGGGTATTATTTGTGTCGGACCCTGTACACACACACACACACACACACTTTTGATTCCTCCCCTGGGAGAAGCGTGCCAACGCTTGTCAACTTCAGCAGTGTAAGAGAAGTCATGAATGGCTCTCCCATTCTGGTGTAAATGACCCTGCCAGGGGCACGGGGCTCACTGTGAGTATCAAGGCATGAGAAATAGACTGTGGAGCCTGTCAGAAGTCCAAGCTGTGGAGTGATGGGGGATGGGTAGCTGAGCTTGCCTGGTGTTTCCCAGCCCTGTGTTTCATTCCCTACAGGTCACCGGGACCTTGGTTTTCACTGTCCTCACTGCCGTGCTGGGTTCCTTCCAGTTTGGATATGACATTGGTGTGATCAATGCCCCTCAACAGGCAAGTGAAACATTCACAATTCAAATCTCTTTCTGGAAATTGCTGTCAATATCAGAAAGATATCTGTTTCTCATGTGGAGAAATAAAGTGTGCCCATTTGGGAACATGGGGCAATCCCAGCCTTCTGCTGGGGATCATGTGTGTGGTTCCTGAGCCTGTAACTTGGCTTTGACTCCTCTTCACTTGATATTCCTCAGAAGAAAATAAAGAGCAATAAATAATTCTTGATCTTTGCTTTTTGCTGAACCCACAGGAAAAAAAAAAAACAAACTTTAACCAGAATACCATGTGCTTTAGGATATTTTTTTAAAGTTAACAGCTTATTGCAGCATTCATTCAGACCTCTCAGCCGTGTACTAATGAAAAGTCCAGGGAATGAGAGGCAGCTGTAGAGGGATATGTTTCATTCTGTGCACAAACACCTGCTGAGTACTGACTCACTGTGCATAAAGAGCCTTAACATATGATCTCCCCAGTTTGACCCTCCCAATAGTCTTACACTCATTTCTAGGCCAGATTAAAACCTTCAGGAGCATTAACACTAAAAAAGATTCTAGTCCTTCTCTGCATTCCTGTCTTCTATAGGTGTTTCAAAGTAAAATAATACAAAACTTAAATAATGGTCAAGAAGTTCCACAATACATGGTTTTTTTTTTCCATGATAACCATTTGGATAGGTATTTTTTAAAATGTCAAATAATTTCCATCATTTTTCTCATTTATTTTATGCATCCCTACTCTGGTACCCAGTGAATAGACAGGAGAGGGATGTCATTTTTCTCAGCTCTCACAGCCTAACTTGGTTGGGAGGAGCCAGGACTTGACTCCCTCTGCCCTAATTCACCCTGTCAGGTCACTTAGTGTGGCATCAATATCTTGTTCCTCTTCCTATCACCAAGGCCAAGCACAGTGATTGGTGCAAATAAGGAGTTCAATCAAGTGTTTATCGAAGGGGAGAGAATGGAAGCCGGGGTGGGTGGAGCTGGCGTAAGGTGCAAGTACAGACTTCTGTTGGGTGCCTTCTGCAAATGAGTCATATTTTATCTGCTTCTTTTACAACATTAGACTCCAAGGAAAATGTAAGATCCTGCAGGGTGCAAATGTGTGAAATGTGTGCCACCAGTCAGTTCATCACCTGAAATGAGTTGTTCCTTGGACCAACAGAGGTGCTCTGGTTCAGTGCCACGTATGTTCCTGGCTGTGGCAGACCTTGCTGAGGTTGAGAGATTTAGGAAATAACATTGGGGGGTATCTTTTTTTGTGGGTGATGGCAACATGCACCGATTTAGCAGGTTTTCTGAAATTTGGCTCATTATCACCATAATTGGCAGGGCTTCTTTTTATGGAAGACTGTTTCAAATCCTTACTTAAAGCATCCTTTCTAGTCCTAGAGGGAAACTTAATCTAAGGCTTCCTCTCCTTTGATCACTGTCCTAGATCCAGACCTGAAGACAGTGATTCCCCACTGACATTGGGCTTAGTGCCCTCTCTGAACCTCTTCCTTTAAACACCGTTACATAATAAGAGTCACTCAGGCCCATTTGTTTTTATTAGCAGAATGACATTTAGGATTATTTTAAGGTACTTATAAATAACATTTTCTATGATTATGAAAACTATACATGCCTGTTGCAGAAAGTATTAGAAAAAAATCATTCATAATTATTCTATCACATGGAGCAGACTCTGAGAACATTTGGGGTATTTCCTTACAGCTGCTTTTCTATGTATGAGTATATTATCCATGTAGTATGACCTTCAAATAAGGGAAATGTCTTGGTCAGACTTCTTTTATCATGAGAGGATGTCAATTCTTTCCCTCACTCAGCTGACTTTCCCAAGTAGTACTTTACCTGTGACTGGCAGCCTAGGGCAGCTGCATCCCAGGTCCTTGTCAAAGGTCCTCCCTGATCACTGCTGCTGAATAATGACCAAATCGCCACTGAGAGAAATGACAGGCTCACAGGAAGAGAGCCTGAAGGATGTGCCTTTTCTCCATTATACTTTCACATGATCTTTGCCTCTATTGAAACACATTACAAAGTATGGCTCTGTGAAGTTCAGTTTTGAACATTGTTCATTCCATTACACACTGAACTCCATGAGAAGCCATAGATCTCAACATGTTCTCGGGGGCCACTGGGTATTTTTAATCTTTGGAATTCATCCATAAACAGGACTATTTTCCTCTCTACCCATTGGCTGCTAGGAAGTTTCTTGCTAAATTATAGTTCACTTCTAGCAAGCATACAGCACCTAGCATTTGAATTTATTTAATGACCTTATTTCAGGTCTTATCTTTCCCAAATTTTTTAAATATCACTTTTATGGTTTCATTAAAATATTTATATAAGTCAATTTAAACCCTGTTGTGTAAGGGTAACACTGGTGTGGAGATGTATCTTTTTAGCCTGCAGAATATTTTCAATTTGAATAGTAGACAACACTTACAACTTGAAAATTTTTACATAAAAACCCATATTTCCAGGTTCTTTTTAAAAATGAAAGGTCATTAACACTAGTCTCAGGTTTGCAGCTTCCTCCTTCAGATGGGACAAACCCCCTCTAGTGCCAGGGTCCAGCCCACTCGCTGTTCTACCCTTAAAAGTAAGGAAGGTATTTCAGCCCTCTTGTCAGGGTTCTCCTCCTTTATTTGTCCCTGCTTGCTTCCTATTGACACCAGAACATGTGACTTCTGTTTTATAGGATATGGTCATCTATAAATAAATCTACAAGCATTTGTATGTGTGTAAGGCACATACTTGAGATGATCCTGTTTAAACACCTAACAAGTACTTCAAAGAAAAAAATACTAACAGGCAACCTAGAACCAGAGGCATAGAAACATGGAACAGACTGACAGCTGTAAGAGGGAAGGGGCAAGTGGGGGACTGGTTGAAAGAAGATGAAGGAATTAGTCAAAGAACACATGTGAATGACCCATGGACATGAACAACAGTGTAGGGAAGGGCTGTGGGAGTGGGGGGCAGGCTGGGTGGAGGGGAGCAAAGGGAAAATAATTGACACAACTGTAATAGCATAAACAATAAAATATTTAAATTAAAATTTTATAAAAAGAAAAAAACAAATAAAAATATATAAGATGTTTGAAATGTTGGAGTTACTTTTCAATTTTATTTCCTCAGGTAATAATAACCCATTATAGACGTCTTTTGGATATTCCCCTGGACGACCGAAAAGCTATCAACCATGATGCTATCAACAGTACAGAGGGACTGTTTACAAACCCTCACTTACCAACTTCAACACCAGCCCCCTGGACTGAAGAAGAGTCTTTGGCATCTTCTGGCCTCATCACCATGTTCTGGTCCCTGTCTGTGTCCAGCTTTGCAATTGGTGGAATGATCGCGTCATTCTTTGGAGGGTGGCTAGGAGACTTGCTTGGAAGGTAGGCAAATTTCATAAATAAGCATAAACACGTTAACTTTACTATTTGAGGTTTATTACAATTGGTTTAGAAAGAAATCATCTTTCTTTTTGTGAAATAGTTTCAGACTTGTTTTTCCAATGTGTGACCATGTGAGTGAGGTTGGTGTTGAAGCACACAGTGGAAAAAGGTGTTGCACCAATCTGCTTAACTGTGGATGCATTGACAGAAAATAAGTTTGGTGGGAAACCACATGGTTCTTGGTTTCTAAGTTATAAAACATATTAAGAAACTACCACACAAATTATTAACTCAGGAGCACAATGGAAGAGCCAAGAATAAAATTTTTAACTGGGGAGTCCATTGTTTACTTGACCAAATTGCTCCATTGCTCAGACATCCAGTTTTTCACCTTCAGATTAGAATTTGCATTTGGATCAGTCAGGTCCTAAGATCAAGTTAACAATCCCCAGCCGCCAAGTGCTGAGTACACTTGGCACAGGATTTATAGCGGCTGCTACTGCTATTTCAAACCCCAACCGAAGATGAAGCCAGTGGTGTCTCCACTTCCCTACTCTGGTCTCTCTGAGGTGTTTTGGATTATAAACATCGGTGGAACTCCTTTACACCCAAATTTTACTGAGTCATATGACATTAAAGCTCTCGGGATCCCTTCATCCCCCATAAAGAGGAA
>VMDR010015992.1:0-21663 GCA_007922815.1 Macrotus californicus | reverse complement strand
TGTCAATCTGACTTTAGAATGCTTAGATAATTTTTGATATGTAAATGACCTAATCAAATTTTCCAGTATAAAAATGAAGACATCTTCAGTAGCAAAGCACAGTTTGACTATCATGTTGATTTCCAAGGGTCAACAACACCATGTGAGTCTAGGATGGCCTATCCCAGGAATTGAGACTGCTTTCTTGTCTTCCTTCTAAACAGGTCATCACCTTTCCCACATGATTTCTTTCTTTGACATAACCACATAAAAAGGCCCATTTTCCTAATACTTTCTCCTTTTGCCCCCTCTCCTCCCCACCACCATTAAGCCACTGGAGAGTTCATTATAATTCATATTCCCTTGACTATTTTTCTTTCCCTAGGCTTTGTTTTCTGACTCCATTTCCTAGAGGATAAGACAAAAGACTTTTGTATTTTACTTCTTTTACATCCTAAACCATCCATCCTTCATCCTCTCCTCTTAACTGTGAGGAATTTCCCCAGACTAGGAAACCCTGCCCATCTCTCAGGTCCTTTCGTCCGTGTTACAGGCTGCAATTCCTTTTAAGGTGCATCAGTACATTATAGTAAAAAATTCAAGTGGATTTTAGTTTAAGTGGACCACTTATATCTCAAGGATCTCAGAAGGAAGTCTCTCATCTCGAAATATCCCGAGAAAGGTCATTTTCTGACAAAAATAGGCAAATGAAATTGTGTAGGCTTATATGTAATGAATAATTCACTTGCAAGTATTTGAGAATTTACCATGTTTAGCATTATTTTTATTAATACAACATATGTTCTCCCACATCAAATTTTAATATCATTGACCAAAATTCAGCTGTACTCTATAAAGCGACTACTCGAGATTATAAAAGAAAAGCTGTGAAAATAATCCTAAATTGGTTGACATTGGTTAAATTGCTTAACCTCACTGAGCCTCCACGTTTTCATCTGTCAGCTAGAAATCATAGTGTCCACCCACCTTCCAGGACTGTCCTGAGACTCACTCTGCCTCATCCAGTTGCATCAACCCATCTGTCATTCCAAGGCAATTTATCAAACCTCCTAGGCTTTAGAAATACTCTTCTCCAGCCTGAATGCTCTTTCTGCCTCCTCCTTCTTGGCCCAGCAGTGTCCTAAACATTTGCAATGACCTAGTTCAAATGTGATCTCTGGCAAACTTTCCCTCACTTTCCCCAGAAGCAGTAGTGGCTGCCTTTCCTGGCCCCTTTCTAATCATGTGCAGATCTCAAGTAGAGCCTAAATCACCATATGACTATCTGTTTCCATGACTGGATCATTCACTGGGTTTAATTCCAAAAGAATAAGCAAGTGCTTCATTCCCTTTGTATCTACCACCTCTCACATTCCCAGGGCCTACCACAGTGCTTGATACATAGTTGACATTCAATAAATATTTGTTGAGTGTTAAAATTGTGTTTTTATTCCTAGTACCAACAGATGTCTGAATCAACCTGCTGACTAATAGAAGCACAGCCCATTGTATGGAAATTAGAGCAACATGGGCACTAATTCCACCACTACAGCTTCCACTTGTTGTAGCTATCAGAAAATCAAGATGTTATTTCAGTAGCGCATGGGACTGTTTCCAAACCAAGAATTTTGGACAGACTCTATGGTTGCCTGTTGGATTGTGTTAACTTGCTGTTGACCCATTTGCATTTCAGCAACTAGATTCCCCCCAATAATTCAGCTGCATTAATTTTTCCGTATCCAGGGTAGTAAGTATTCTCTCTCTAACCTCACTGTTTGGGGTTTGTGAAATAGGATATTCATATTAAAACCAACAAGAATTTGTGGTTACATGGCTTTCAGTATACAAGGAATGGGGCTTGCATTTTTAATGTGCTTCAGTCCATGTTGTTTGTATACCTCTACAGGATCATGTCTGAAAGAAATTTTCTGAAATCTAGGTATTCATTGTAGATCATAAAGTAAAATGAATTACATTACAATTTATTTCTGGGTAATAAGTAAGCTGAGGATGATGTGTTCCATCTTTTGATGGAATGCAAATTTACCATTAAAAGACAAATTCTTCACTTCCAAAGTTTGAATAGGGTGGTGCTTTAAAAAGCATTCCATCTGGTTAAATTTAGGGTGCTGAAAAAAGCCCACTATAAGAATATTCTCTGGCTCTGGACCCATAACATTTTTACTTGATTATGAACTGGATTCATTTTCATTTACTTGAAGCACAACCACACTGCTGTTTTTTTCCTTCTGCAACAAGGCAAAGTTGTCACCATCCACGTTGACTTTGGTAATACTGTCTTCTCTGAATAATGCATTTCAGATGCATTATTGCCAGTACAAGAAAAGTTTGTCTCTACTGGCTGACATTTTAAAAGGATGTTTCTAAAGACTTTACTTGTATTTTTTTTTCCTTTTACTCATCTACCGGCCCTTTTCTCCTTAGTCGTCTTCTCCTTTTCTTTTCTCCCCTGCCTTCATACCCCACCACATGCTCCCTGGATCTTGTCTCATTGAGGTTCAACTCGACAGTCTTTCCTATCTCAACCACTAGAATGGTCTTCAAGACCTACAGCTCAGGACTCCTATACTTGCCATTCATAAAATTAATAAAAGAACAAATGAATAAGTGAACATATGAACCAACAGCCCAATACTATCCACCTGCTCATTGATGTCATTGGTTTGCCTATTTCCATTATACAAGAATGCAAAGGGTCTACGGACTGAGACCCTTTGGGAGAAAAAAAGTGAGGCCAAAGATCAGTGAGGGAAAACATGTGAAATATCTACCATGCTTCACCATCAGTCCTGCCAAGAAATTCAATCAATTCCTGAAGGCCAACCAGTTAGTGCAAATATGAGGACTCTCCAACAGGAGAAAAGAAAATAAAGAGCTTCACTGAAAAAAAGACAAATGCAATAACCAAATCTGGTAAAATACAGAAAAGTAAATTGGGACTTATTTTAGAGCTAAGGAAAAGTTCAAAGATAACTGTCCACATGGGCTGGAATTCTACTGTGATCCAAGAGCCTCTGTCCAAAAGTATCAAGGCAAAACTTAAAGATTTAAGTAGGTTTTCAAATAGCCTAGATGGACATTAAAACCTTGCTTTTCCAAGTTATAAAACCCAGCCGTGCCTTCTTTATTCTGTACTATGGAAAGGCTGTAAGAATGACTGAAAAAAAAACCCCAGTGATATTTGTGTTAAGATAGCTGTTCCTATCTTCATTTATTCATCTAGTGTGCTGTGCTTTTGCTATATGCAAGCACTGTGCTCTCTGGTAAGGCTACAATGCTGAGCTCAGCAGGCATGGCCCCTGTTCTTACAGAGCCAATCATGTTAAATAGCACTTACAATGTGTCAGTCACTGTGCTAAGTACTTTACCTATATATTAACCAAATAATAAATCCTCACAACTCTATGAGAAATATATACTATTATATTTCCCATTTTACAACTAAGGGAACAGTAAGAAAAATGAGACATGGAAACTAACTTGCTTAATGTGAAATAGCTAGTGAAATGTTAGAGCTGCACCTTGAACACAGGTCACTTGGCTCCATCATTGATGCTGCCACCACTACCCCTTACTGCATTGTAAAGAGACAAAAGTCCACCCAATAGTCATGCAAATCAGTGTATAATCACAAAGTGAGATAACTGCTAGAAAAGAAAGAAAGCAGGGTTCTAAGAGAACACAGAATAAAGGAGCCTGATCTTGGGGAGATGAGGAAAAGGGCATGGGTGGAATGTTGGGCTGTCAAGGAACTGACACTTGAGCCCCAAAGACAGCATTGGGAAAGAATTTCTCACTGAGAGATCAGTGTATGAAATTGTTTTGGTAAGAGGAAGCCTGGTGAGTGTGGGGAGTAAAATGAGACCTGAGTGATTGGAGAACAGAGAGCCAGGGGGAGTGGTGCAAGGTGAGGATGGGAGGGGAAGGCCAGTTCTAGTCATCAGAGCATAAAAGACACAACAGTCTTAATTCTAAGCACAATAAGAAGCCACTGAAAATTTTAAGCTGGTGAATAACAAAAGATGTGACTTTGAAAAATCATTCAGGCGGCGATTTGGGGAAAGACCCAAGTGGATGGAGGACACCAGTTCCACAGTCCTTGCCATGGTCTAAGTAAGAACTAATAATGATCTCATGAAGCCCCAAATTACAGAATCTAAATCACCATTGTCTCTGTTGACCATGAATAAGAAATCTTATCCTATATAATCTCTCTTATAACTTAAGCAGCTTGATTTTCAAAGTCTCAAAACTTCCCTGCTAGATATTAAGTTGAACAGGTTATAAAATTTAAAAATTACTCAGAAACTGATGCATCACCTATACTTTGCTTCTGCCTGCTACCTTCCCATTCAGTTTGATTCATTTACAGATATTGGGTACTTACAGGGATACAAGCTAAAGACTTCAGATTCTACCAGAGATTCTCTACTCCTTGAAGACACTAACTGAAATTATCATATCAGGCAAGCAAGGAGAACTGAAACTCTGTGTCACATAGAGAGATACTACGGTGTTATGGAAGAAGATTGAATTTTGGAAGCACGTGTGCTTGCCACTTGCTAGGTTTATGACATTCAGCAAGTTCCTCAAGCTCTTTTTGCCTTAGTTTCTCAATATATGAAATGGAGATATTAAAACTCACTTTAGAGAGTGGCTGTAAGAATTAGAAATTATGTGTATTCCTTACCTGGAATGTATTAGTGGCTCAAAAAATGCTACCTATTATTGGGCTTAAGTCTTAATTATTGACTGGCTGTCTGGATCCATCTATCTACCATTTATTTAATAATTTCCTGAAGCTCTTCTGTGGACCAAGCACCTATGCTAGATGCTTAGAGATAACTAAACAATACAATGTAGGTGCTGCCTTCAAGAAATATGACAGATGGTGATAGTAGCCATTTCCTACTTTCTCTTTCTGAACAAAACCCTAATTTTATTATAGGAAAGAGAATTTGCCTAACCCTAGTATATATCATGACCATGTAAGGCAACCATGAGAGTGCCATTCCCCTTTGCCAGTGACTGGTGATATAGACATGTAATCCCATGCTGACCAATGAGATATAAATCAAAGTAGCCTTGAGAGACTTCTAAAAATAATTTTCTTCCATGATTAGAGAAATGGGAGAAGAGAAAGGCATCCCTTCCCTTAACCCTGTTTCTTGCTTTAAAATGTGCTTGGAGCTATAATAGTTTGCCTTTGAACCACAAGGGAAGATTCTATTAACTTTTGAGTATGACATAACAGAAAGATCAAAGAAGCCCAAGTCCTTGCTGATATCGTTAAATCACAAAGCAAAGCTGAGACTACCAGCTAAAGACATGTTGTATACTGATAATAAGTTATGAATATTGGAATAGAAGCCTACAGACAGTGGGTACATCAAGAGACAAGCAACAGAAATGCTATGCATTCCTTCATTCATTAATAAACTTTCCATACCCTTCAAGAGAATCCATCTTTCTTCCATGGAAAAGAGGTGTAACCCAAAGGCTATAGATGCATGCCATGAAGCCATGGGATTGCATTGCCTGAGCAAGTGATTCTGTCATTCTGTTCATGCCCACCACCTTGCTCTCTTGACAGGCAAAGAAGTAAAATCCCCTTTCTAGAAGCAACACCCTCCAATGCTTCCACAGGGAAATTAAACTCCCATCTGCAACTAAAACCTGCGTTTTGAGAAAGAAGCAGGCTATATATTAGCCAGTATTTTTCCAGTAAAAATTTTTCTCACCACAAAAGAGAGGCCTATGCCCTCAAAACATTACAGAATTCTCAAGGTTTGGCCACCTTTAATATAATTTCCACTCCATTTCAGGATGTTGCTGGGGCAAAACGACTTGGTGTTTAAACTTGTTTGTTTTATCCTTAAATAAAGTGTAAGTGAACATCCAATAGAATTTGACAGTTTCCTTCCATGAGTATGCTGTAAAAATTGCAGCATTTCCATAGGAATGTGATTAATGTCAAGCATTGGAGCCAATGGTGTTGCTCTCCTGCTGCCTCTCCACCTGTCCACTGCCAGGTGAGCATATCCAGCCACTAGTGCCTCTGTCTGACTGCCAGATGATGCTGTCCTGCTGATCTGTCCACGTGCTTCATGGTATCTTCATGAGATCTCACCACCTGTTAAAAACTGACTCCTCAACACTTTCTTTCAAGTTTATTCTTTAGTTTGAACTTGACTTTTTCAGTATATTTTATTAATTATGCTATTACAGTTGCCCCAATTTTCCCCCTTTGCCCCCCTCCACCCAGTACCACCCTTCCCTCCAGCAACCCCTATGCCTTAGTTCATGCCCATGGGTTGTGCATGTAAATTCTTTGGACCCTCCATTTCCTACACTATTCTTAACCTCCCCCTGTCTACTTTGTACCTACGAGTTATGCTTCTGAAGCCCTGACCCTTTTCCCCCATTCCCCACTTTCCCCCTCCCTGCTGCTAACCCTCCCAATGATCTCCGTATTTGTTATTCTGTTCTTGTTCTGGTTGTTTTCTTACTTTGTTTTTATTTGTGATTTTTAGATTCAGTTGTTGATAGTTGTGAATTTGTTGCCTTTTTAATAGTCATAGTTTTGATCTTCTTTTTCTTAAATAAGCCCCTTTAACATTTCATGTAATAATGACTTGGTGGTGATGAATTCCTTTAGCTTTACCTTGTCTGGGAAGTGCTTTATCTGCCCTTCAATTCTAAATGATGGCTTTGCTGGATAGAGTAATCTAGGTGTAGGCGTTTGCTTTTCATGACTTTGAATACTTCTTGCCAGCCCCTTCTTGTCTGCAAAGTTTCTTTTGAGAAATCAGCTGATAGTCTGATGGGCAGTCCTTTGTAGAGATCTCTCTGTTTTTCTCTTGCTGCTTTTAAGATTCTCTCTTTATTTTTTACCTTTGGCTTTTTTTTTGATTGACAGTTTAAAATTTTGTTTTATTTTTGTTCAATTAGTTGTCCCCATTTTTCCTCATTACTCTCCCCTGCCCTGTCCACTACCCTCTCCCACATTCACTCCTGTCCCCCCATTGTCCTTGTCCATGGATCCTTTATATATATGTTCCTTAATCATTTCCCTTCTTTCCCCCATTATGCTCCTCCCCCGCATTTTAATTATGAGGTATCTTGGTGTGGTCCTCTTTGGATCCAACTTGTTTGGCACTCTCTGTGCTTCCTGGACTTTATATCTATTTCCTTTGCCAAATTAAAGAAGTGTTCTTTCATTACTTCTTTGAATAAATTTTCAATTTCTTGCTCTTCCTCTTCTCCTTCTGGCATCCCTATAGGTTGGATATTGGCACTTTTCAGATGTCCCAGAGTCTTCTTATACTCTACTCATTTTTTTGAATTCTTGTTTCTTCTTTCTATTCTGTTTGAATGTTTATTTCTTCCTTATATTCCAAATCATTGATTTGAATCTCAGCTTCCTTCCCTTCACTGCTGGTTCTCTGCAGATTTTTCTTTATTTTACTTAATAAACTTCATTTCTTCCTTTATGTTGTTGCCATACACAATGACTTCTCTGAGCATCCTGATCACCAATGTTTTGAACTCTGCATCTGATAAGTTGGCTATCTCTGTTTCATTTAGTTCTTTTTTTCTGGGGTTTTGTTCTGTTCTTTTCTTTGGGTCATATTTCTTTGTCTCCTCAATTTGGCAGCCTCCCTGTATTTGTTTCTGTGTATTAGGTAAAACTGCTTGACTACTTGTCTTAGCACACCTGTTAAGTTGGATGGGGTGGGGCCTTAGGTAATTGCCAAGGCAGGGCCACCCACTTCATCACTTTGTGGCTCTGTATAGGGGAATGGGTCAGAGAGGAGGCAATGCTGTTGGCTTCCGTAGGTTTGCCCAACACTTGCCCCATTTCCAGTCACTTTACCCACATCCCATAAGTGACTGGTGCCCTTCCAGCTATTGCCCTGGTGGTGATACCCAGAGTGGGTGGGTTTGCCTATGTTCCTAGTCTGTGCAGGCCTTTAAAAAGACTCTCCTGAGAGACCAGTGGTTCTTTCCACTACCCCAACCCCTACTGGTTTTTGCAGCCAAAAGTTATGAGTCTTTATCTTCCCAGTACTGGAACCCTGGGATGTACAGTCTGGCCTGGGGCTGGGATCACTCACTCCCAAAGTATCCCTCCTTATTTTTATCTACCACACGTGAATGTGGGACTGCCATTCCACCACTGTTGCCACTGCCTCTCTGTACCACACTGTGTCCTCTCCATTCCGACTCTGCAGCTCCATCCCTCCTGTCCATCTGGATGAATGTGGCTTCTTTGAATCCTTGGTTTTCAGACTTCCACAGAGTTCTATTTTCTGGCAGTTCTGAGTGTTTTTTTGTTTTGAGGTTAGTTGCAATTTTTCATGAGGCTACATGAGCAGGTGAAGCATGTCTACCTACACCTCCATCTTGACCAGAAGTTGGAATTGATTTTTAATAGAGATTCCACAGAAGTACAATTTTCCCAAGGAGTCCAATGGCAGGAATTCATCTCCCATTGAGAACTTCAATCAATGATGGAGATGATTGAGTCTGAGTATAGATTTTTTAATTATAGCAAATTATAATTACTTGCTTTAGCATTTCAACTTCAAAATTCCCATTTAATTGATGTGATAAGCCAAGTAGCTATTATTATTCTCATTTTCTGATGAATCCAAAACTCTGAAAGTTTGAACAACATGCTTAAGCCTCAAGTTAGCTCAGTCTAGAACTTGGTTGTTTAATTCCTAATCCAAGCTGCCTCACTTGCTTCTAAATAAAACCACACACACACACACACACACACACACTTTGGACTTTATTTGTTTGTAGAGAAGAAATTTTTTGTCACAAGATCAATCCAGAATGGTCATAGTGAAGGAACACACAAAGATGTCTTCTACATAAAAAAAGAACAGGTATAGACAGACTGGGTATAAATTCAGAGATCCATGTACTCACCTGAAATCAAGAGTGAGTTTGATGCTGCCTCTTCGCAACATGAAAATTGCTGCCCTATGCAAATTAGCATTTTGCCAGCCAGCTGAGATGGGGCAGAAACAACTGGTCTGCAGTCAGCCAGAAAGAAAAACAGGAGCCAAAGTGCATAGTGTTACTTTTCCCACACTGAATGAGGCATTATTAACTTCCAAATCTCTGACCCTTTAAATCTGTGTGACAATAATTAATGGGAGAAAGATAACTAATATTTAGGTTTGCTCCCAAAACTTCAACTAATAAGGGCATGGTTACATAAGGGGACCTGGCAGTCTCACCATTTCTTGCATTTGTTTCCGGCAGGTGAGGCATTAATCTCTTTTTCACTATGCTTGAGCTCCTACCTATTCCAGCAATGCTGTCACCTGCTGTGCAGGAGATCTGAGTGAGGAAGGGAGGGAAAAAGTTCAGTTTTGAGGACTTATTATCTACTCAGGGCTCTGGCCTTTGATCGGGTGTAGAATCTCTTCAATTGTCCTTATTAATGCACACATCTGTTCTGGGCTTTTTTTGGAGCCTTGGCAACTCTTCAGTAGCTGGACAGCACACTCTTTTTTAATCCTCACCCAAGAATATTTTATTTTTATTATTGATTTTAGAAAGAGAGGGAGGAGGTGGGAGAGAGAGGGAGAGAGAGAGCAAGAGAAACATTGATCAGTTGCCTTCTATACACATCCTGACCAGGGACTGAATCCACAACATAGATATGTGCCCTGACTGGGAATTGAGCTCACAACCTTTAGGGGTATGTGACAATGCTTCAACAAACTGAACTACCTGACCAGGGCTGGTCAGCACATTCTTAAAGAAATCACGTTCCACTCTGGCTGGTGTGGCTCAGTGGATTGAGTGGCCTGCAAATGAAAGGGTCACCAGTTCGATTCCCAGTCAGGGCACATGCCTGGGCCAGGTCCCCAGTGGGGGCACATGAGAGGCAACCACACATTGATGTTTCTCTCCCTCTTTCTCCTTCCCTTCCTCTGTCTAAAAATAAATAAATAAAATCTTAAACAAAAAGAAATCACTTCCTCTCTCTTTGTTCAAAATTCCTCCTTTGTAAAAATGCTAGACTGAACCAAATTGGTGGTTTCCATAATCAAAATCACCTGCATCAGAGTTTTCAAAATGCAACCCACCCACCCACCCCAGCCTCCTTTACTCTCAACTCCCCAGTTACTGAATAAGGGGATCTGAATCTGTATTTTTAAAAAGTATCCCAAGTAAATATGATGTCCAACTTAGGTTGAGAACCACTAAATTGCTTCAATAATATTTTGTTTAAATTAAACAAACTCAAAATATTGTTGTTTAATCTAAATTAAACAAATGCAAGGTCTCCAATAATATCTTCATTCAAGAATAGGAACATTGCCTAAAATTAAAAAACCAGAAATGGACATTGTATCACTCTCCTTCCAGCCCTCCAGCTAAATATCACAGCAGATATGAGTATGGTTTGGTAGGAAAAAAAGCTATAGGAAGCTGTGTGACCAAATTTTCTGGAAGAATATTCTAGGTTCATAAGATACCAAATATCCAACATATTTAAGCTAAATTTGCTGTAACAAAAATTGTGTTATTCTTTGGGTATTTCAAAAAATTGTCCCTCTCTTCTCCCTCTATTTTCTTTTCCTTGATTTTGTAATAACTTTCCTCGTGGTGCTCTACTTATTCCTCTCTTTTGAGAGAAATAAAAGTCAGAGGCATAGTCTTTAAAATCAGTTATGTTTTTTCTTAATGTTTTCTAACAGTGCAGCCTAACTTGTTGCCCTAACCTGAGTCAGCCAGATACCCCATCCTAGATGGTTCTCCACTTTAGTCCTCTCATCCAAATCCACTGGACACTAACTGAAAGACTGGAGAAAGTCAGGGTGGAACTGTATCTCTACTTGCTTTTGTTTCACCTTTAAATATATTGCATTTCCTTCCATTTGATTTCTTCTCCAGACACTCAAAAATTGAATTTAACCTCAATTTTTCCAGTGATTTCCAACCAAGTGAATTGAAAAACCTCACTGGTAGAAGAAAGGATTAAAATTTGTTTCAGGCTTCAAAAAGTGGTGAAGTAAGCAACACAATAACTCCATTTAACAGGGATTTCTGGAACTCCTACCATGTCTGGCATCGTGCTGGGTGCTATGGATGCAACAGTGAACAAGAAAGGATTTCCAAACTTTTGGCACTGCTAAAAACAGGATTTTTTTTTTACACAGGGTAGTTATAGCTTACAAAATATCAACATGATATTTTACATTTACATAGTACTTTATAAATATGTCACCCGAGGCAGGACAGGTATTATTTTCATTTTATATTTACAAATGATAATGGTTAACAGGCATTGAGCACTTAAAATAATAATAGTTTAATTCTTTCCTCTCTAAAGCACTGTGCTAAGCATTTTAGACAAATTTATCTTACATTAACATAATTTTTATCCTCATTTTATATTTAGAAAACTATAGTTTAAGAGACGTCACGTGGTGAGTGATTGGACAAAGCCAGGATTCAAACCCAGATCTCTTTCCAGAGTCCATATGTTTAACCGGTTGGCTGAATTCACAGAGGTTAAATATTTGTCCAAAATAATCTGACAAACTAAGTACTGATGTTGACCCATAGTTTCTGTTTTCTTTTACATTTAAATATCTATTGGGGATACTCTGTATGGAACAAACAACACAGCCTCAGTAAAGAGACAAGATTCCATTGCTTTTAATTTCAAATAACTCAGAATGGACTTTAAAAAGAATGCTACCTGTTAAGGAATAAGTCCAAAGTCCTGCCGTGTCTGTTAATAAACTATATTAATTATTTGCAAACCTGTAAAATGCAAATGATAACTTTTGATTTTCAAAGAATTAAAAGCTCCTTGACTTTCAGTGTGGTGTTTGCAAAATCAAGCTAGGCACAAAAGAAAAGGAGCAAGAGGGAAGATAATAAAATCTGCACACTGAAAAAAGAACTGAATGAGTGTGATGCTGAGGCCAAACTTCTAGATCCACTGTTGACATTGAAAAAGAGAGACAGCGAATAACCAAACACTGAAGTCCTACCAAGATCTGCTACCAAGAACCTACTGTCCATGAAGGGTGGTGTGGTCTTCAAATAGATTTATTTTGGAAATTATAACATCTCCTCTAAGGTTTAGAATGAAAGATGAATGTCTAATTTAGTACTTACATGTTTCTCACATATGCTGTAATTACAGTCCTGGCTAAAAGATGTCACAACCCTACCCTTCAAAAAGGAAGGGAAGAAGGAAGGAAAGAAGGAAGCAAGGAAGGAAGGGAGGAAGGGAGGAAGGGAGGGAGGGGAAAGAAAAGCAGCTTAGCAATTATCCTCTGCAGGGAAAATGACTATAAAATAAGTGCGCCTCATAAATTATTTGCAGACATGTCTATATTAGAATGAAATAAGATCTTTCAGGGGATAACACACCTGTGCCATGGATAATTGCCCTCATTCACAAATAAGTGGTCTACCAGATGTTTAGCCCCACACAGACATATGTAAAGCAAAGCAGTAGGAGAGGGTGTCTTAGCTCAGACCAGAGATGATCTTTTTTATCTTTTATAAGCTCTCATGCTGTGTCAGCAGCTTATTTAGTAAGGTAACCTAAATCATAGAGGATTCCCACTGTTAAGTGCTAATATTTCATTTCAGTTATTAAGCTTACAGGTAGAGAACCCCACAGGGTCATTAGAAACCTGAAGTCTAAATTAGATGCCTACATTTCTTTTGTTTTCTCTTTAATTTTGACACATGCAAACTTAATGGGGATTTCCTTAAATTTCAAGGGTCTCATGAAAATGAGAAGGGTATTGCAAAACTAAACAGAACTTCAATATGTGACTACAATCAACTCTCTTTATCCAATGAATGTGATTCCATTTTGGAGAATAAATATTTGAATGGATCTATGATTATTCTTCTTGTTCTTTGTCATTTTCTATGTGCCAAAAGACACTATCTAAAATAAAGGCTGATCTAGTGATTCAAATGCTTTCAAGGAGTTTTTATTTGTGGGCTATTGGTGTTCACCAGTGGCCTGGACATAACGGGTGGTACACATAGAAGATGATTTCACAGGTTATTTTGTTGCAGAAGCATATGTTCAAAACAGGTGAACCTTAGGTTTAAACTGGGTGATACCAATATGAATATTATAGTTAGGACACTACTGTGAATACCATAGTTACATCCAAAAGATAAATAATAATTATATTCCCAAGGTCAGTCACATAAATCTCTTGCAAGTAGAGTTATCAAAGCATAAAAAAATGTTTTTTAGTCATGGCAGGAGGTTATCAAGATCAGGATAGATCTCTCTCATTAATATCAAAGGAAATAATGGCATTACCTTCCATGATGATGAACTGAAAAGAGCAAAACAAATTTATTTCCAGGCATCCAGACGTTTTGTTAATAGTAGTTCATCTATGATATTGACATCAAGCATTCTTCCCTCCCTTCACCTGGAACCTACTCCCAGCCATACCCCACCACGTACACACACACACACACACACACACACACACACACACACACACACACACGGCTACCATGGGAACTGCCGTAGTTCTACAGAACCCTGCTGCCAAGACAGACTTAAACAGTCCAGGATTGAACACCTAATCTTAGCTAGACCAATCAGAGCCCTGGAAAGAAAGCCAGTCTCCATCTTTGGAAAAGCCTTGGCGAGGGGCCAGAGATGTGAAAGTCTTCAGGAGAGAGTGTGAAGTCAGGAAAGGGAACAAAACAGTGGTGAGAGGTGCAGTGGGACGTGCCGCACATCCCGTCTCTGGTTGCAGCTGTTCCCATGACTCTGTTGAATGCCTGCCCTCCCACAATTAGTTGTGAAAACTCTAGTTGGACTCCATAAAATAATTCACTTTTTGGCCTAAGCTGGTTTGATTTCTGTAGCTTATAGTCAAAGAGACCTAGCAGGATATAACTGAACTTCCAAGGATGTTCTTTCAAAATTAGGATCGACTCACATACAATTTAAAATTTAACCGGAGCATGCGCAAAGACTCAGAGGTGACACTGAGCATGGTGCCTCCAGGGAAAGAAAAGCAACAAGTATCACCACAGCGAACAGATTTTGCAAGAGAACTGATGAAAGTAGTTTTGTCCAGGGTGAAAGGAAAGTAGATCAGGAAGAACACCAGACAGCGCCGCAGGGGCAGTGAGTGTCCGCAGTCTCTACCTACGCAGGGGAGTCACACGGTGAAAGCAATGCTTTAGGAAAATTGCAGCCGGAAGAGTAGAGAGAAAAAACAATAAAAGGCTAATACAGATCTTACAGTGACTTGCAGTGATGGTACTAAAGAGAAAGGGAACCAAAAGAGTTCATGTTTCGTGAGAATAACTGACTAGGAGGAGGTGGGGGTGTGGAGAATAATTCTTATTGAGCGCCCATTATATGTCAGGCATGGTTTTAAATAAACATCTCTCCATTTAAAAGTATAATATATGTATAACTATACATATACATATATACTCATATACACATATTTTTAATCTTCACGACCACCTTATATGGTAATATATAATCTCCCTTTTAACTGAGAAAACTGAGGCTTAGAAATATTACATTAAAATTCCCAAGTCTATAAAAATATAATTAGGAGAGAGAGCGGAAGAGAGAGAAAAAAAGCAAAACTAAGATTCAAATGCAAATTTGTCTAATCGATTTCATGATGACTCTCTAGCCTAATAAGATTTAGAAAACAAAGGAGAGGAATCAGCCCACATAAAAATGGAAACAGCCTGAAGGCAGCTGGAAATATAATCTAAGTAATTTTCCTTAAAATTGTATATGACTTCAAACCAATATGGTATTAGTTTTCAAAACGTGTTCACATCACAGATAAATATGAAAACAGAAAGGTAACATCATGAAGCGGTGACAGGAATTACACTGGTAGAAAGAAAAAATATATGTGTATACGTGTATATGTATATATATGGCATTTGTATAATCCAGTAGAGAACAGGGAAATTAGTACAAGGCCTTATTTAAGTTTAATGAGACCAGGAATCATGTTTGTTTTGCTCAGCCCTCTAATCCCAGGAATTTAGCAAATTGCCTGTCACATAATGTTTCAGTTAATATTTTTAAATTTTGAATTCTTAGTTGGGAAAAACTCTGAAGGCTTTACGTAAATCCAAGAGGACTTAAAATGATAGAAGAAAGAGAACTTGATCCACTCAGGATGGTCACCTTGCAGCTATGACGTGGACAGGGCAGACCACAGTGGGAGGGGGGAATCTGAGGTGGGCCTGAGAGTCCCAGACCAGTTTCCTGGTGTTTGAAGAGTTCCGCGTGTTAAAGAAGAAACCAGGCCCTCATGCAAAGCTGTAAGACACAAATACTAAAACCATGGACTTTTCAAACTTCTTTCATGCTTATCTTCCCATCATATTTGTACTTGGTAACTTCAGGTATTACCAGTTCCTGGGAAAGTTGTCTGATGCCAGCTTCAGGCAAACAGCGGTTGGACAAGATTTTATTTGATTTTATTTTTTAAGTGGATCGTCTTTCCAGTCAGATACCACAATCTGCCACAAATGATAAGCTGATGGCTCAGTAGCCTATATAGTGTCATATTAATTCCATTTTCTAGTTATAGGACTCGGGGAAGGCTATCACTGCCTCAGTTTGCATGAGATAAAGCAAAGATAGAGAGTTTTTTGTTTGTTTTAAAAGTGCATGAACAGTCTTGACTATTTTTTTCTTATCAGTTTGACAAAGGGTTCTTGATTGCTCTGCATTTAACTTTACTCAGCTAGACCTGCAGCGAAAGTGAACAGCAAAACTGTGGGAGGTACGCTACCTGGACCGAATTCCTAAAATTGTAAATAATATTCAATGCATTGAGCTGTTTTTAGAAAAAAGAATTAGTACTGTTAACTTTTTCCAAATGAAACTTTATACAACCTACACCCGCATAAAAAGAAAGTAATAAATAATGACAAAAAACATTTTAACCAGTTTAAAATTAATGTGGAATTGACATAATTTGGAAATTTCATGTACTGCTGGTCTACACATATCCTCAGAGGCTCTAGGGTAGCTCCAGAATTGTGTGGGTTCTTGAAACCTTATGTTCTAAGTAAAGTGTAAAGTATTTTTATCAACTGACAGTACTACATCAAAATAGAGAGTTTGCTTGAATATTAATTCTGGTTCCTTATGATATTACTTAAAACAGTGATTCTTCAACATTGGTGTGCATCAGAATCATTTAGAGGGTTTGTTCAAATGCAGACTGCCATGCCCCAGAACTAGAGGTTCTGATTCAGTAGTTCTGGGGGCGCTCCTGAGATGGGCTTATCTAACAAGTTCCCAGGAGATGTTGATGCTACTGGTCTCGGCCCCATACTTGAAGGTTTAAATTACAATTATTAGCTATTTCTCCCATGAAATCTATAGTAGACAAAAGAATGGCCCCTTAAAAGGTGGTCACATCCTGGTGTCTGAAACCTGTGACTATGCCCCATTACAAAGTAAGGGATAATGATGGTTACAAAAGGAACTAAAGTTGTTAGTCATCTGACCTTGAGATAGGGGGATTCTCCTGGATTATCTAGATGGGTCCAATGTAATCACAAGGTCTGTAAATGCAGAAGAAGGTGGCAAGAGAGTCGGTGTTAGTTACAATGTGAGGGTTCTACCTGCCCTCTACTCAGTCTTATAAACTCCTGGGTGGCCTTCTGTTCAGATCAGCTACTCCAGACCAATTAGACTTGTCAATGTATTTGCTCCAGAAGTCCAAGGACACCTTAAAGAAAGTCTCCTGAACTGAGAAGGCAGTCTTAAAAACACGGGCTTGGAAAACAACCAACTCATAGATTCAGCCTAATGACTAATGGTCTACTCTAAAATTTAAAAAAAATATATTCCCTGAAACAATGTTATTTTTCAACCTAAATTTCATGAAGGATCATCAATGACGAAGGGGATTTTGAGGACTTTGAGATCTAAAGTGAATAAATAAATACAATATTTTTAAGTAGTGTTTGTAGAGTCAGATTCATTTAAGATAATAATTATGAAGAACCAAGTTTCAGGCTGAAGATTAAGTAATCAAACTCAAGGAAGTCTTCTGTGAAAGTTAGAGCAACTTTTTAATTCTCCTTGCCTAGTCCATTTCACATCTTCAGGAGTCACTTTCCAAAACACTGCCTATTAAAAAAACTTCTCTGTAAATACTGGGCAGGAACCCACACATGGGAACGGCATGCAGAGGAACTCTTTGAAAATAAGCCCAAAAATTCATCCCCTGCTACTCAAACAAGTTGGAGAGGGTTCAGAGAAAATTTGGAAAATTAACTTTCGGAGGGAAACTTTAAAAAGCTGCAATTTTTCATCTAGGAGGAGATACAAGTGAAAAGGGAATGTCAGAGCAGTTTGAATGCAGGGGCTTGTGACCCCCGCAGGTAAGTGACCCACTTGTGAACAGGCATGTTACCAGGTCCCGACCCCACAGAGATTGACTCAGCAGTTCCGAACTGGGTCCCAGGAATGAGTGTTTCTGTTAAGCACCCTGATGATGCTATTGCATGTGGTTCTTGGAATACATGTGCTGAAAAACAAGTTGAGAAATGCTTACTAAATAAGTATAAGAGGAGCCCACACAGTTGTTCTGAGTCTCTGCCATAAAACGAGTGAAGTCCATTTAAACTTCATGGGACTTGGTTCCAGAATGGAAAAAGAACTCCCTGACAGTGAGTTTGTTTTTAACGGTGACCCAGAAAGCAGTGGTGTGACAGTAACTGAGCGAGGGTAACCGACTGAGGAGACGGAAAGCAGTGCTGGCTCCTGCGGAGTTTGGTCTTACAGAAGATGGTGGTTCTCAAAGCAGGAAGGTACCTGGGAACTTGTTAGAAATGCAAATTTTCAGGCCCCACTCCAGACCTACTTGAATCAGAAACTCTAGGATTGGCATCCAGAATCTGTTTTAACAAGCTTCTCCAGATAATTCTAAGGAATAAAATGTGAGAAACACAGGTTGGAGGAAAGGAAACAACCAATATTAACTAAGTTACACAAGTGAGACCGGTGATGGTGGAAATAGGAGCAGTCTAAGATTCTGGTCCTTGCACGATAGCGTGTGAGCCTGAACGAGTTATTTAGTCAGGCTGAGCTCCAGTTTTGTCCTCTGGGTGGTTAGGGGGCCTTCACTGACTTCATTGGACAAATAAGGAGGATCAAATGAGGTAAGGTATATGAAAACACCCGACAGTCTGAAAGCTCCAATGAAATGGAACTTATTGTAATTACGTCTCTATACAGGATCTCAGGGAGTGACTGCATTGGATAGAATCATTCAGTCACTGTGCAGTTACCATATGCCGACCCTTTTTTTTCCATGCTGGCTACAAAAAGAAATGACTTCTGCCGTTCAGTAATCCATTGCTTGGACTTGATCATGAAAGACCTCACGTGGAGGCCCAAGGCACCAGAATTTTGAAAAAGAGAGTAATCCATTTTGGCGAAAAGCCGAAAACTGTGAGTTCCACGCAACAGAACCTGAGTTCCCAAGGGCAGAGGCCTTGTCTTATTCAGCACAACAGTCGACCCTTGAGCAACACAGGTGTAAATTTTGAAGGCCCACAACTGTGTATTTTTTCAATAAATATAGTCTTATCTGCAGTTTCCTATCAGCAGATTCAACTAACTCCACAGTGAAAACAATACTTTTGTACCTCCAGCTGGGGTTTCCCACCTACAGGTTCCCACCTGCTGGTCAAAATTCCCGTTTTCCATTCAGAATTGGATGCAGCGGCAGATGTAAAGAGCGGACTGTAGAGTCAAAAATTCATGAAGGAATTTTCAACTGACAGGGGGCTCAACGCCTCCACCCCCTGCGTTGTTCAAGGGTCAGCTGTCTATTCCCAGTACCTGGAGCAGTGCCTGGCAGATAAAAGTCACTTGAATATATGAGGAAGCAGGGTAGCAAGCCAGGGCCAAGGGCAGCTCAATGCAATCCGGGAGAGTGGCCTGAAATGTGAGTGAACAAGCAAGTAAATGTTTGTAATAAAAGTAATAATTCCACTTGACAGTAATGAAAAATGAAGGAAATTAGGAAAGAGAAATGAAGGTAGTTGGTGCACCTAACGTGAAGTTTGTTATGTTGCTGAAAACATCAGCGAGAAAGAGCTTGTTTGTGTAAGTTTCTGAGCAGGTATTTTGTTTTGTAATTACCTCGTTTAGAGATCCTTAACCATAAAGCATAGGCCTGTCTGAAGAATGTATTACTTCTTAGGGCTCCTTACAAAACGTAAATGCTGAAATTATCTATACAGTCCTTACTTCTTTAATTTCACAGTTATTGAATGAATAGATTATTTAATGAATTGGTTCCAATGAAAAGTCCTGGGTGTTTTGTTTCATTTGGTTTTCTTCGCCTCTGTAATGGTAACAGCATAGCAATGGACTATCTTGGGCCATTTCACCAAGAAAAGTAACCAGGCAGTGTCATTGGCACATAGCTGTGGGTAGCTTAAATTCAAAAACAACAGAACAAACAAACAAACAAACAAACCTGCTTTCAATTGCTAATCAAAGCTAGTGGACCCGATGGGAAGTCTCAAGGACAACCTTTGTTTGCCAGCCTGCCTGCAGAAGTACAGGGTGGAGAGTGGCTTCTGGGATGCTGCTTGTCCAGTCTCCCTTTTGCAAATAATGACGTGTGTCTGTCTCTCGAGTGATTAGACACACATGCAATTAGTGGCCCACATTCCACAAAGAAGATGAAACTCATTAATAAATCAATAGGCAACGTGAAGTTTTATTTTTTCCACTTCCTCCTGCCACCCACATAGTGGTGGCAAAATATTCTCTCGCTATTATTTTTAACACAGAGAGTATGCATTTGGACGATTCCAGATCCCTTTAATGAAACAGGCATTGTTGAGACTTCACAACTAAACAATTAATAATAATGTTAGCTGTGAGGAATGACTTTTTCTCTCCCCGAAGTGGGCCTTTTGAGGAATTTGGCTAATTTTTCAAGTGAGCTTTTTTTTTTTTTAAACAGGATCTATTTTTTTTTTAAATTTGGCCTAGAAAGTCATACTTTATATGTTGAAATTAAGCAGTTAAATTAGAGCTTTATTATTATTGAAATGTTTGTCTAAGCACCTGGTCCATTCTGGGATAGCTAGTTATGGACACCTAGGAAATGACCTTGGGCCTTTCTTCAAATCCTGAATCAGACTCCCAGCTAACTGAAAGCAGAAAGCCAAAGAGAAGAGGACCTCTAGCTGAGGTGCCCTTTTTTGACTTGTTTCTAGTTATCTACCTCCCCTCAGTCAGCCTGTCTGCAGTGTGCTGTCCGTTATCTGCCTCCCAGTGCACAGATGCACACCCCCATACCATTGCGTGGGTGCCTTTCAAGTGCCTCCGACATCAGGTGTTCCCCCACACCTCTCACCCTCCCCTCAACCTCCCTTTCTAACTCCACTGAAGAGCGCTTGAGTCCTACTGTCCCCGACATGAAAAGAGAAGTGAATCCCCAAGTTGTAATGGATTTCCCTTCTTGACTGTTTACCAGGAGGCTCAGTCCTCCTTGCTCTTACATTCTAAGGCACTGGAGTTTTTCTCTGATCAGTTTAATTTTTACCTAATTACAGCCCTATTTTATATAGATATAGATATAGATACATATAGATATATAGTATATAAGACTTAATCACACTGTAGAAGAATTATCACAACTATGACTTAACCCTTAATAAGTTGCAGTGGTACATAATATCGGGGTTCAGGAGGGAGACAACATGAGAGAAGGAAGCTAGTATCTGCTCTGAGGGTTACCACCCATTTTTTAAAATATTTCAGAAAATGTATCCATCCCTTTGTTGAATTATTGAGATAGAAATATGCACTGAACAACTTGAGTGAATTTACTAGGCTGTCCAGTATGCCAGCCAGCATTTACCTTGGGATCTATGGTCAGGGATGTTACTAATACATTGCTGGGCTATGCTTGGAAATATTTAGATTCATTCCATACAAGTGACACTGTAGATGAGGTCTGCTGTCAACTCTGATACTTACCATTGCCTTCAATTCTTCCATAGCACCATTGTGTACAATTGCCTTCCAGCCATAATGCCACTGAAGTTCACCAGAGATCTAAAAAAGACCTATCCCAAGTACATCTCACGTTCTTTTATTATTGTTACTATTGTTGTTATTATTTGGAAGCATGAATGTGTTGTATTTGATTATTTTTCTTTTGTTACTGAAGCTTGCTCATATCCTGTAACTATTAAACAAGCTGGTATACAAGAAACAGATAGAACAGAGTCTGGCAAATAGGAAGTACTGTGTACATTAGCTCTTATTGCTTATTTTTTCTCACTTGGCCATGAAGCCTAGTGTTATCAACTTAAGGATCCTAAGGAATGTCTATAATAAACTATGGAAAAAAATACAATATGATGATTTCTTACTCCTTTTTACAACTCTCAAATCACCATTTGAACAAAAAGCTCTTTTGAAAACAGACAGAAAAAGGAGGGTTTTCTGTGAAGGATGCAAAAATGAACCAAAGAATTTGACCAAGCATGACACTATTCATGGTCGACATTTTCTCTCTCTCTTCCCCTCTCTCCCTCCTTCTCCTTCCTTCCTTCCTTCCTTCCTTCTTCATCCTTCTCCCTGTTGTC